>ML276170.1:0-41808 GCA_005239495.1 Nicotiana undulata
ATTAAAGAAAACAACGACAAGCTTAAAGACGAATTCAATGTGAGTGAATATTCTAGAGCTATGAGTTAACTAACAATCCCGTTGAGTTTTCCTCTTAGATCGTCTAATTAATTTATCCAGTTTATCGGTTGACAGAGTTAATATTGCTCGTAGCCTTCTCCCGAAGTACTACTCGCATATTCAAGTTAATCTAATGCATATGTGAATACATAATTTTTGCGTGCTTTTAATACTAGTATTTAGATGGTTTTTAATTGTTTGTGCATTTTTATTTGCATTCCTTTATTAAAAGTATCAAAAATATTTTTTACCTTTTATTTGTATGTTCTTAGTTTTGTATCTTTAAATTATATACACCAAAAGGATTTTTCTTTTACTTGTATGTTATCTTTAGGACTAAATAAAATAATTAGGGGTTAAGAGTTTGGGCTAGTGTATTTTAATTAACATTGAACCAAAATTGGCCCAAAACTTGAGCCCAATTCGGCCATGCCCGGTCCATTAAGTGATTGGCCAAGAAAGAGTTCAAAACGACGCAAGTGAAACCAAGACTCAATCTCACCCATCCATTCCCTCATGATCCAACGGTCCTTATCTATCTCCCACCAAGGTATATAAACCCTAAAATCCCCAAAATTTGCCCCATATTTCGTTATTTCCCTTCTTCTTCTTCTTCTTCTTCTTCTTCTTCTTCTTCTTCTTCTTCTTCTCTCTTCCTCTAACCTAGCCACCCGCCGCCCTTATTCCGCCGCCGCCGCCGGCTGTCCTTCAAACACCCCCAAATTACACCATTCTCTTCCTCTCTTCACCCTCTTTCTAGATCCACAACCCAAATCCCCCAAATCCCCACCAAAAATCAACAATATCAAACCCTAGTCGCACCGCCACCACTGCCGCCACCGTCCGTCGTCCAAAATACACCAAAATGGCATCACTGGCCTCTTCTCACTCTCCTCTTCTCCGTTACATGCCCCAAAACCTTCAAAACCACTCCAAAGTCCAGCCAATATTCAGCCGAATTCCGGCCAGCCACCCTCTGCCGCTATGAGCCTTTTTTCTAACATAAATGCGACCTCACAACCTCTCTTTCTCTTTGACAAAATGCCGGACTCAGCTTGTTAGACAGAGTTTGTGTTATTCGGCGTTTGTCATCGAGAAAGAGAGGCGTGGAGGTCGATTCTCCATCGAGTTGTGTTGTACTACTAATTCGAAGCTCGAGCGCTTAGGTAAAATTCAAATCTTTTCCTTGTTTGCTGTTTCAATGGTATTTGATTATAGCTCTCTTTTTAATTTTAATTAGGTTGTCTTAGTTTAATACTTAATATTGTTTCTATTTCGATTAGTAATTAGGATTAGGTTTTAATTTGCGTTACATGTTTATGTTTTTTGGTAATTATGTAATTTGTGCTTTTGATTTTGTTAAATTAGGATAGTTGTTCTAGTGTTTTTCCAACAAAATACTAACTCGTAGTGATTCTTGTCGTTTAAGGTTTAGTTAATATCGGTTAATTAATGTTTGTTTGGTTTTGATTATCTGTTTGTTTTAGTTACTACGAGTTTAGTTAGTTTGATGTTCTAATCGGTTCAACCGATTCCTCGTTGGGTTGTTACCATGGTTGTAATAGGTTATATTTTAAAATGGGTCGTTTGGTTTCAAATTGCTTTTTGAATTATGTTGAAGTGTTGTTAATCTAGTTGTTACTTAGCAAGTGATGTTTCCCTGTTTTATTGACAACTTGAGTCTAGTTACATGGTTGCTTGTGTTTTGGTTTAAAAATATAGGGTGGTGTTGTTATTTGGTTAAAAGCTGAAGAGTAGATAAGTTGATCATGATTTAGGGTACAAAGTAATTTTAGTGCTAGAGTGGCTGAAATACTCCCTTTTACCCCATGCTTTTGCCACAGTTGTTGAAGGACTGTCCTTTCCCCCTTTTGAACAGTTTTTAGCACAAAAAGTGAGTCTTTTAAGCAGTGTTTGGTGAACAAAAATCAGCCCTTTTGGACAGACTTTTGGTGAACCAAAAGTTGTCCAAAAGTGAGTTTCTTTGCTTACTTAAGGGCTGCTCCTTTCATATTTTTAAGGAGACTCTATTTTAGATTGAGAGAACATTTTTTAATCTCTAAAAGAACTGAAAGCTCCTTCCATTATTGTTGGATATTCTGTCTACCCTTCCAGACAGCTTTACATCTATTTTGTCTATTTTGTATATTCCACTAGTCGCCTGTGGACTTGTGACACTAGGTCTTGGCACACATGGTTGATTGACTAGTATTTAGCTACTCTGTTTTATGCTGGCAAACGATTTTTGAGTTACTTTAAATCACTGTGCCACACTTCCTCACTTTCATTTAAGGACTGCTTAAATTAAAATTGGACAAGTATTTGAACATCTCATTTAATTTAAGAAATTTCGTTTGTAATTAGTGTTGGCTTGCCTGACTCCGGTGTTGGGCGCCATCATGACCTGAATAGGAATTTGGGTCGTGACAACATGGTATCAGAGCTCTAGGTTCACGTGGGTCTCACAAGTCAAAGGCAAACCTAGTAGAGTCTTGCGGAGAGTTCTTACCGCCCACCAGCCATTCAGGGTTCCTCCGGCGGGTATTCGGGTCATCAGGGTTCCTCCGGCGGGTATTCGGGTCATCAGGGTTCTCCCAGTCCCTACTTTAGTGCTATGCTAGAGGTTTCTCACCGTCCCCCAGCTATTCAGGGTTCTTCTTCTTCTTCTTCTTCAGGGCAGCAGTCCATGCCTCTAGTGAGATGTTATGAATGTGGGGATTCAGGCCACATTAAGAGGACTTGTCCCAGACTTCGGGGCAAGGTTGTTCAGCAGAGTTACCAGCCCACATACTCAGCACCGGTGCCCCGTCCACCCAGAGGTGGAGGACAGGCTGGTAGAGGTCGTCCTAGAGGTGGAGGCCATTTAGGGGGAGCTCAGCTAGCTCCTATTCAGTCCAGCGGAGGCCAGTCTTCAGGTACTCCAGCCAGATTCTATGTTATTCCGGCTCGAGCAGATGCAGTGGCCTCAGACGCCGTGATCACATGTACTATTTCAGTATGTAGTAGGGAGGCATCAGTGCTATTTGATCCAGGATCTACTTATTCATATGTGTCAGTCTTATTTGCTTGTTTTCTGGATGTTCCTCGTGAGTCCTTGGCTTCTCCTATGTATGTATCCACTCCCGTGGGTGATTCTGTAGTGGTAGAACAAGTTTATCGGTCTTGTGTGGTTTCATTCAGTGGATACGAGACTAGAGCGGACCTTCTACTGCTCGACATGGTCGATTTTGAGATTATCCTAGGCATGGATTGGCTATCTCTTCATCATGCCATCTTGGATTTCCATGCCAAGACAGTTACTTTGGCCATGCCTGAGTTACCTAAGCTGGAGTGGAAGGGTTCCTCAGTTAGTGCATCTAGTAGAGTTATTTCCTTCCTGAAGGCTCGACATATGGTCGAGAAGGGTTGTTTGGCGTATCTTGCTTATGTGCGGGACACCACCGCCGAGTTTTCGATGATTGATTCAGTGCCAGTTGTTCGAGAGTTTGCGGATGTCTTTCCTTCAGACCTTCCGGGCATGCCTCTAGATCGAGATATCGATTTTTGTGTTGATGTAGCTCCACGCACTCAGCCTATTTCTATTCCCCCGAACCGTATGGCTCCGAAGGAGTTGAAGGAGCAGCTTGAGGAGTTGTTGGCTAAGGGGTTTATCAGGCCTAGTGTATCGCCGTGGGGTGCTCCAGTTCTATTTGTAAAGAAGAAAGATGGGTCTATGCGGATGTGTATTGATTACCGCCAGTTGAACAAGGTAACTATTAAGAACAAGTATCCATTGCCGCGCATCGATGATTTGTTTGACCAGTTACAGGGTGCCAGGGTATTTTCTAAAATTGACTTGAGATCGGGGTATCATCATCTGAAGATTCGGGCTTCGGATGTTCCGAAGACTGCTTTCCGTACGAGATATGGCCATTATGAGTTCTTGGTGATGTCCTTTGGCTTGACTAATGCCCCGGCAATATTTATGGACTTGATGAATAGGGTGTTCAGTCCGTATATTGATTCCTTTGTCATCGTCTTCATTGATGACATTCTGATTTACTCACGTGAACTGGAAGAGCACGAGCAACATTTGAGATTTGTGCTCCAGACCTTGCGAGAACAGAAGCTATATGCTAAGTTCTCCAAGTGTGGGTTTTGGTTGGATTCCGTGGCATTCTTGGGACATGTGGTATCTGGAGAGGGTATCAAGGTTGATCCTAAGAAGATTGAGGCAGTTCAGAGTTGGCCACGCCCTACTTCAGCGACTGAGACCAAGGGTTTCTTGGGTCTAGCAGGCTACTACCGGCGATTTGTGGAGGGCTTTTCATCCATTGCACCCCCATTGACTAGATTGATTCAGAAGAATGCTCCATTTCAGTGGTCTGACGAGTGTGAGGCGAGCTTTCAGAAGCTCAAGACTGCATTGACTTCCGCACCAGTTCTAGTATTGCCTTCTGGTTCTGGGATGTATACGGTGTATTGTGACGCTTCACGCGTTGGCTTGGGGTGTGTGTTGATGCAGGAAGGGAGAGTTATTGCTTATGCTTCGCGCCAACTGAAGGTTCATGAGAAGAATTACACTGTGCATGATTTGGAGTTGGCAGCGATAGTTCATGCTCTTAAGATTTGGAGGCATTACTTATATGGGGTGTCTTGTGAGATGTATACAGACCACCGCATCTTGCAACACATGTTCAAGAAGAGGGATCTTAATTTGAGGCAGCGCAGGTGGCTTGAGTTACTAAAGGATTATGACATCACCATTCTTTATCATCCGGGCAAGGCGAATGTGGTAGCAGATGCTTTGAGTAGGAAGGCGGAGAGTATGGGTAGCTTGGATTATATTGCATCTGAGGAGAGACCTCTAGCCTTGGACATTCAGTCCTTGGCCAATTTCTTGGTGAGATTAGATCTTTCAGAGCTTCGTCGAGTTCTAGCTTATGTGGTTGCCCAGTCTTCATAATTGGGGGAGATCAAGGCTCGACAGTATGATGATCTGTGTTTGGCTGAACTACGGGAGACAATGGTCCAAGGTGGTGCCAAGGAGGTTACTATTGGCGAGGATGGTGTTCTGAGACTTCAGGGTCGTTTGTGTGTTCCTAATGTTGATGGTTTGAGGCAGAGGATTCTAGAGGAGGCACACAGTTCGCGGTATTCTGTTCATCCTGGTGCTACGAAGATGTATCGTGATTTGAAGCAGCATTTCTGGTGGATACGGATGAAGAGGGACATTGTGGAGTATGTGGCTAGGTGTCTTAATTGCCAGCAGGTTAAATATGAGCACCAAGGCCAGAGGGTCTACTTCAGCTGATGCCCATTCCTGAGTGGAAGTGGGAGCACATTGCTATGTACTTCGTGGTTGGGTTGCCTCGGACGTTGCGGAAGGTCGACGCGGTTTGGGTTATTGTGGATAGGTTGACCAAATCGGCGCATTTCATTCTAGTGGCTACTACTTATCTTTCTGAGAGGCTAGCCCAGATCTACATTCAAGAGATAGTCCGGTTGCACGGTGTACCGATTTCCATTATATCAGATCGAGGTCCTAAGTTCACCTCACACTTCTGCAGAGCATTGCATAGAGAGATGGGTACTCAGATTGATCTCAACACATCATTTCATCCACAGACTGATGGTCAGTCGGAGCATACAGTTCAGATATTGGAGGACATGCTCAGAGCATGTGTGCTTGACTTTGGAGGCCGGTGGGACCAGTTCTTGCCTTTGGCCGAGTTTGCTTACAATAATAGTTATCAGTCCAACATCGAGATGGCTCCATTTGAGGCTTTATATGGTCGGCGATGTCGTTCTCCTATCGGGTGGTTTGAGCCTGGTAAGGCTAAGTTATATGGTATAGACCTGGTGAGAGATGCTTTAGAGAAGGTGAAGTTAATTCAGGAGAGGCTCCGCACAACACAGTCCAGACAGAAGAGCTACACGGATCAGAGGGCACGTGATGTGTCATTTATGGAGGGAGATAAGGTTCTGCTGAAGGTTTCGCCGACGAAGGGTATTATGATATTCGGGAAGAAGGGAAAGTTGAGCCCAAGGTTCATAGGTCCTTTCGAGGTATTGAGGTGAGTTGGAGAGGTTGCTTATGAGCTTGCCTTACCTCCCAGCTTATCGGGAGTCCATAAGGTATTCCACGTATCCATGCTCTTGAGATACCACGCCGATTTCTCTCACGTTGTTGATTTCAGTACTATTCAGTTGGATGAGAGGTTGGGCTACGAGGAGGAGCCAGTTGCTATTATTGATAGACAGGACCGCCAGTTGAGATCTAAGAGAATTTCTGCTGTAAAGGGCCAGTGGCGGGGCCAACCGGTCGAGGAGGCGACTTGGGAGTCCGAGGAGGACATGCGGAGCAGATACCCACAAGCACTTTAGGTATTATTCTAGACCCGTTCGAGGACGAACGTTTGTTTAAGAGGTGGAGAATGTAACGACCCGACCGGTCGTTTTGCGTATTTGGACCCCGTTCCCTTAAATAAGACTTCCCGTAGCGGCTTATCGTGATTTGTGACTTGCGGGGACGGGTGGTTCGAAATTTGGAAGTGTTTAGAATAGTATAGGAACACTTGGTTCCTTAAGGTTGGGTTTTAAAGCCAAGTTTAACTTCGGTCAACATTTTGAGTAAATGACCTCGGAATCGAGTTTTGACAATTCCGGTAGCTTCGTATGATGATTTCGGACTTGTACGTATGTCCGGAATGGGTTTTGGACGACCCAGGAGCGTTTCGACGCCAAATAGCGAAATAGAGTTTCCTTAAGTTTGAAATTTGGTTTGGAATGTGATTTTATGTTATCAAGGTCCGAACGGAGTTCTGAGATCGGAAATAGCTCTGTTATGTCATTCATGACTTGCCTTCAAAATTTGGTGTCATTCCGAGTGGTATAGGTCAGTTCGGCGCATTGAAACCGAATTCAAGAACTTAGAAATTCTTAAGTTTGATTCTAGGGGTTTTGAGGGGTGATTTTGAGTTCTAGCATTGTTTTGGGTGTTCCGAAGACTCGAGCGAGTCCGCAATATGATTTAGGACTTGTTGGTATAATTGCGTGGGGGCTCGGGTGGGCCCAGGTGCCTCTCGGACACCCCCACGAGGCTAAAAACCAGCAGCTTCAGCTGCTGGTGCACCAGATCTGGTGTGTCCGCAGGTGCGGTTGCCCAGATCGCAGGTGCGATACCGCCCCTGCGGTCAAGCCATCGCAGGTGCGACCCTAGGGGAGTTAGCCCAAAACCGCATGTGCGGGCCTTCTCCCGCAGGTGCGGACCCGCCGGTGCGGGATTTCTTCCGCAGGTGCGGCCACAGGCCTCCTTGGCCATTTCCGCAGGTGCGACCATTTGGTTGCTAGTGCGAGACTGCAGGTGCGGTCCTCGAGCCACAGGTGCGAGATCACTGGAGGCAGTGATCTCATCTAATACGGGATTTGGTCATTTTTCACAATTTCTTCTCCTCCATCGGCGGTTTTGAGAGCTTTCAAGAGGGTATTCGGCCTATACTAAGAGGTAAGTAATTTCCATCTAAATGTTAGATTATTACACCAAAATGTAGGTAGGTTAACATCTAATTAGTGGAAATCAAAGGGGTTAGAGTAAAAACTTAGGGTTGATGAACTTTAGAGAATTTCACCACTTTTCTACCATGAAATCATACAAAAATTATATATTATTGATCCTTAGGCTATGGGTAAGTGTTATCTTAAAAAATTTCTGGAATTCGAGCATGTGGGCCGGGGGTGAAATTTGGGATTTCTTCAAGAATAGTGAATTTTCTAAATAAGTAGGAGAATTTCCATACTTGGAGCATGCATTGAAATATTTATATACCATTTGACTAGTTTCGAGTCCTCGGGTGTAAAGTTTGAAGTTTCGGGCGCGCTCTTGACCGGGAAGTAGATTCTACGCGAGGTGAGTCTCCTTTCCAACCTTGTAAGAGGGAATTGTCCCCATAGGTAAATGTAACGTTTGAATTGTCCTTATTTTCGGGGGCTACGTACGCGCAAAGTGACAAGAGTCCGTGCGTAGCCACTACTCTGTTGTGTCGGGTAGAATTTAGGATTTCACTAGCATGCCTTTATGTTCCTTACCTGTATCTTTACATGTGTTTCTGGTTGCTTATTATACTTGAAATTGACATGAGAGTTTCAGAAGCTATGTGTAAGTTTAAGTGCCTAAATCTTTGAATTTTAAGAATAATCCATGATAAATTCCTGAATTTCCTGACAAATTATGTGTATGTCTACGAGCTCCTGTGTCGTATGTATGATTCGCGAGCGGGGTAGCCCTATATTTATGTCAACCGTGTCGCATGATCGATTCGCGAGCGGGGTAAAGGATGCCTCTATGGTTCGTGCCGCTCGACCCTCGACAGTGCACATTTATTTTCGCGTCGCTTCGGCCGTACGCTTCATCATATTATGTGCTATGTATTTGACTGAGAGTGTTATTATTATTAAATAAATTATCCCACGTGTAAGGGGAACTTGAGACTTTTGTGGTGATTATTGTTTGACTCACAAGAATAAGTTGCAGTTTTATATAATTGATACTTCATGCCTTAGTGATTTTCATGATCACTTTTTCTTTCTAGCCTTACTTATCCATGTTATTGGTTATTGACCCTAATAAGTATCGCGTTTACCTCTCGTCACTACTTCTTCGAGTTTAGACGGGATACTCACTGGGTACATATTTGTTTATATGTACTCATGCTACACTTATGTACTTAATTGTACAGGTTCTGAGGCTGTTGCACCTGGTCACTATTCCGGTGTCCGTCACTGAGAGATCCATCAGGATTAGACTACACGGTGAGCTTCTCTTCCTGACGTTCCTCGGCAGCACTGTGGAGTTTCCATTATTGTTGGATATTCTGTCTACCCTTCCAGACAGTTGTACATCTATTTTGTTTATTTTGTATATTCCACTAGTCGCCTGTGGACTTGTGACACTAGGTCTTGGCACACGTAGTTGATTCACTAGTATTTAGCTACTCTTCCTGGCGTTCCTCTGCAGCAATGTGGAGTTTCCATTATTGTTGGACATTCTGTCTACCCTTCCAGACAGTTGTACATCTATTTTGTTTATTTTTTATATTCCACTAGTCGCCTGTGGACTTGTGACACTAGGTCTTGGCATACGTGGTTGATTCACTAGTATTTAGCTACTCTGTTTTATGCTGGCAAACGATTTTTGAGTTACTTTAAATCACTTTGCCACACTTCCTCACTTTCATTTAAGGACTGCTTAAATTAAAACTGGACAAGTATTTGAACATCTCATTTAATTTAAGAAATTTCATTAGTAATAAGTGTTGGATTCTTCGGCCTACAAAAGCTCGGACGAGCGGGGAATATCATAAACTCAAAGATTTCCTGACTCCGGTGTTGGGCGCCATCACGACCTGCATAGGAATTTGGGTCGTGACAACATGGTATCAGAGCTCTAGGTTCACGTGGGTCTCACAAGTCACAGGCAAACCTATTAGAGTCTTGCGGATCGATATGGAGACGTCTATATTTATCTTCGGGAGGCTACAGGGTGTTAGGAAAATCTCTCTTTATTCTTATTCTATCGTGAAGTCGATGGTCTTACTAAATCTCATTCTTCTACTCTCTCACAGATGGTGAGGACTCGTGCAGCTGATATTCCAGGCCTGGGAGATGCCGCTACCCCCGTAGTCTGAGGCCATAGCGGAGGCCGGGGGAGGGCACCAGCGTGAGGTAGGGTACGGGGGCGTCCCAGAGTTACTCCATTAGCACCCCTAGAGGATCCTATCACTGAGGAGCAGGGTGAGGTGCCCCTAGCAGATCCAGCTCTGATGGATTTCATGACTGCACCAGTCTTCCAGGAGGTCATGGGCCGCATGATGCGGTTCATGGATACTATGAGCCAGGCTTGTTTATTTCCAGCGGATCCTGCTACATCTCAGGAGGGAGGGGGAGTTCAGACCCCTACCACCCAAGCCGCAGGTCATGCAGCGGCAGTATATCAGACTTCGGGTGCTCTGCCCGCGGGTGGAGCACAGCCAGCAGTAGCACCTGAGCTCAGACCAGTCACGGACGATGATCCGCAGAAGTTACTTGATAGATGGACTCGATTGCACCCTCCTGTGTTCGGAGGTGAGAGGGGCGAGGATGCCCAAGACTTTATTGATAGGTGCAGGGACAAACTGCACAACATGAGGATTTTGGAGTCCCACGGAGTTGATTTCACTACTTTTCAACTAGAGGGCAAGGCCCGCAGATGGTGGCAGTCATTCATCCTGGGTAGGCCAGCAGGTTCCCTTCCTCTCTCATGGGAGCAGTTTACTCAGTTGTTCCTGGAAAGGTATATTCCACCCTCCGAGAGAGAAGAGCTGCGGTATCAGTTTGAGTAGCTGGAGCAGGGGAAAATGACAGTGACGGACTACGAGGCCAGGTTTTCAGAGAACTCGTGTCGTATGTATGATTCGAGAGCGGGGTAGCCCTATATTTATGTCAACCGCGTCGCATGATCGATTCGCGAGCGGGGTAAAGGATTCCTCTATGGTTCGTGCCGCTCGACCCTCGGCAGTGCACATTTATTTTCGCGTCGCTTCGGCCGTACGCTTCGGCATATTATGTGCTATGTATTTGACTGAGAGTCTTATTATTATTAAATAAATTATTCCACGTGTAAGGGGAACTTGAGTTTTTTGTGGTGATTATTGTTTGACACACGAGAATAAATTGCAGTTTTATATAATTGATACTTCATGCCTTAGTGATTTTCATGACTACTTTTTCTGTCTAGCCTTTCTTATCCATGTTATTGGTTATTGACCCTAGTAAGTATCGCGTCTACCTCTCGTCACTACTTCTTCGAGTTTAGACGGGATACTCACTGGGTACACATTTATTTATATGTACTCATGCTACACTTCTGTATTTAATTGTACAGGTTTTGAGGCTGTTGCACATGGTCACTATTCCGATGTCCGTCACTGAGAGATCCATAAGGATTAGACTACACGGTGAGCTGCTCTTCCTGGCGTTCCTCAGCAGCACTGTGGAGTTTCCATTATTGTTGGATATTCTGTCTACCCTTCCAGACAGTTGTACATCTATTTTGTTTATTTTGTATATTCCACTAGTCGCATGTGGACTTGTGACACTAGGTCTTGGCACACATGGTTGATTCACTAGTATTTAGCTATTCTATTTTATGCTGGCAAACGATTTTTGAGTTACTTTAAATCACTTTGCCACACTTCCTCACTTTCATTTAAGGACTGCTTAAATTAAAACTGGACAAGTATTTGAATATCTCATTTAATTTAAGAAATTTCGTTAGTAACTAGTGTTGGCTTGCCTGACCCCGGTGTTGGGCGCCATCACGACCTGAATAGGAATTTGGATCGTGAGGAAATCCCAATCATTTGAGTCAAGGTAAATAAATTCATGTGACAAGGAATTGATCTTTAAGTTTGAGTCATAGGATTGTTTATTTGGAGTTAAGTTTGTCTTTTTCTTTATTTTAGTTTGCTGTAATTTTTTTTTTGTCAATAAAATACATGTGGATATTATTGATGTGTTTGTCAGTTTTAAACTTTGATATTGGATTGAAAGAGAGGGTGAGATACGTTTTTTTAGTTCAGTAGAAAAGATATGAATACACTACCAAAAAGAAAAAAGAAAAGATATGAATAGACAAAATAAGATTGGGTAGTGGGTTTGCAAAGTAGAAATGAAAGGATTTTGGGTAAAAATACTAGTCCCAACGTGATTAAGTCCAAACTATTTTAATAGATAGTCTATTTCCCTTTTAGTAATTTCAGCAGGCCCATATTTTCTTAATAAACTGCTGGGCCCTTTCTTTTGTAAACAATTCCAGGCTGCCCAATTTTTAAATACTTGACTTGACAAAAAAGCTGATTTTCCTTTTAAAAAATAATCCTAAAATTTAATTCCTCCTTGATAATTAATTTAAACGCTAGGCAATTAGTAGTCGCGCTTTAACTTCACGGAATCGCTTGCGTAGCGTGATGTATAGCACTAAATAAATTAATTCAACAATGTCATTTCACACTCGTTTAGTTCTTAGTTAGTTTTCGATTTAATTAGTAATTTACTAAAATCGCGGATTCGCTTGCGTAGCGCGATAGTCAATTTTTAGTTAATTTCTTTAAATGTAGTGATTTCTTTTTATATACTTATAATCTTTGTCATAATTGTGGATTCGCTTGTGCAGCGCTGTTATGATAAAATTAATAAATTTCGTCTCGATCACGCATTCGCTTGCGTAGCGGGGTAATGACAACGTAATTTATCCGAAATCATTTTTTTAACAAATTTAATAATCAAGAAATAAAAGCGGATAGGTAAAACATGAAAATCTTATAAATCACAATTTGTCCAAAATTAATTCAAGCCAAGTTTTAAGTCAATAAAGCGATCGTGCTAGAACCACGAGACTCGGGGAATGCCTCACACCTTCTTCCCGGTCAACAGAATTTCTTACCCGAACTCTATTTTCGCGGACCGATAAAAATAGAGTCAAAACTTCCTTTGACTAGGGATTCAAATAAAATGTGACTTGGAACACCGAAAAAATCAATTCCAAGTGGCGACTCAATAAATAAAATAATCCCTACTCAGAATTTGTCACTTTAATTGAAAAAACTCTTTAACCAACAATCCATAACCTGTATATCATTTTTTTTGGGGGGGGGGGGGGGGGGGGGGGGGGGGGGGTGGTGTTAGAAAAGGGATGTGACAGCATATATTCCTATTGAATTAAAATTAACAAGAACGCATTAATAATTCATGTATAGTAATCAAGCAAGGCGATTAGGTATATTCCTATCCTAACCGCAACCCCCTCCCCCCCTTCCCAGAGTTAAGATCTTGTTCTACTCATCTTATATACAATCTAGAATTCCCTCTCCCGAGTTCAATCCTAGATTCGTAGATAGTATTCAATTGGAGATCAAACAATCAAATAATGAAGCACAAGATTGAATAAATAAACAAATCTAATAAAATAAAAAGAACAATTCAAGTTTTAAATTACACCGTTCACGTAACATCCAAAACTTTAGAACTAATAAACTATGAAATTAAAAAGGAAAGTAGAGAATAAAATTAGTTAGAAGCCTCATTCAAACGTGATGTTTTTGCCTCCGGTCGCAAAACTCTCCTAAAAATGGGGTTTAATCACTATTTATATGTGTAGGAAAAAGACCTAAACGAAATAACCAAATCCAAAAATAGAAGACAAAAAAGGCTTTAAAATCTGAAAACCCCTCGCTGCAGGCCTCACGTCGCGAGGCAAAACCCTGGTCTACCTCGCCTTAGCCTGTGCGCCGCAACATCTGACGCGCGGTTTCCACTGTGCGACGCAAGGAATTTCGCGAGCAAAATTTTTTGCTTCGCCTGCTTTATAGCGAACAATAAATCTCGCGTAGCCTGCCTCTTTGCTTCAATTCAAATTCTGATTTCTTATGGCTAACTTTCCAATTCTCATTCCTTTTTTTTTTTTCTTTTTTTTCCTTTGCAATTATTTATCTGTCTCTTCCATCATTGTCTACTTATGTCAGTATAATATTTCAATCAATGATCATGAATCATTGTTGTAGCGTATAAAATGCACATTAAATCTCTACATTGCTCCTAATTTCATCTTCAACGTATTTACACATAAAATAGACTCAATTAAGCACAAATATAATATAGTTTAGCATTAAAGTCCCAAAATGTAAGGTAAGTAATGCACCAAAAATATGAAATTATAGCCAAACATCACTACCCCACACTTAAGCGTTGCTCGTCTTAACTAACAATTCACACTTTATATAGACATGACCTTTTTAAATAATTCTCCTAACTTATCACACCAAGAATCTTTAAATAGACTAAGCACGAGGGTGTAACATCTTCACCTCAAGATTTGACTCACAAGTACCATGCATTATTCATAACTCACCCACTTACTCTAACATAGAGGTTAATGTCATTACCTTTCCTTCATGAATCAAGTGTCCTCACATAACAAAAGAGAGTAGTTCCACACACAATAAAATTTAAGACAATTAGGAACTCAAGATAGAAAAAATTCACTCACTCTCAGAAATAACAATCATACGCCACAAAAGATGCGCCATAGGCTTGCCCGTAGTGTACTGCTCTACCAATCAAGCTCATTCAGTCTAGGATCAAGTAGGACTTTAATAGGTTGTAATGTAGGCTGCGGGCCGGGTAGGATACATTTGGATATAAGAGAGATTACACCTCCCTAAGCACTTTAATACATACACTTTAACATTTAAACCTCACACTTATGTCAAACCATAACTCCGCCTTCACATCAATGTATATTACCTCCATACTTCTTTAAGCACAATTACATCAAGCGTCACCACTATCAAGGAATATTTTTTACAATAATACAACTATCTTTTTTCTTTTCTTTCTTTTTCAATTCAAGTGGCTTTTATTATTTTTTCTAAACGGTGCGCCTTTATCCTTATTTCATTAGTTCAACTCAAAAGTCAAAACCAACCACCCTCACACTTTAACTTTTACAAAATTTTAACAATTCAAGTTCTCTTGAGAGGTGAAAAGGTTCAAATATATGGATAATTCAAGCAAATAGGTAAGGCTTGTAAGGTGATTGCCAAAGAAACATGATTACTAGTTCAAAGGGGTTAACTACGATACATAACAATAAGCGGGTAAACTATATATATGTCTGGCTTAACAAAGAAACGCCTATATCACTTCCAAGACTGAACAACGCTACTATTTCGCATTGCAAAGACACGGGGCAAGTTCTAGACATCAAATGCAACGCATAGACTAACACATAAACCTCACACACACATGGCACATAACTCACTCAGAATTGGACTCATCAAGACACTCTAGTCATAACAGTTAAGCAAAGTTATGATCATACAATTTAAGGTACTTATACAATAGTCAAAAACTGAGCCTAAGCGTCACAACCAAAGTACTCATTATTCTCAAGGAATAAAAAAGTCAAGAGATATTGCTTCAATTCAATTCATCTCACAGTGGCTCCTACTCCTAAAAAAAAATAAAACTGCCTACACCCGGTTCAAAGAAAAATCAAGGGAAAATTACTACACTGCCTACAAAGAAAATCTTTTTTGTCCTTTTTCTTTAGACTTAAATCCCTCAAGAACACTGTCTAGGAGATCCACCATCGGGAGAAGTTAAATTTTTCTACCTTTTTCGTTTTTTTTTCTCGTTTTCATAGCTACTAAAATACTACACAACTATGAAAATTAAAATAAGAAATTAACAATTTTCTAACATTTTACTACTAATTATCTAGAGAATTCTCCCACTCCAAATAAGCAAATAATAACGAGGGTAGACAAGAAACTCCCTGAAAGGCCAAAGGTCTAAGCAATAGCAGCTCACGGGTCGGACTTCCCCCAGCCATGGTCCTCTGTGTGGCACCCCACACTTAGTTCTCACCATCTAACTCGCTTTTGCACTCTTCTAATAGTTTTTCCTCCTATGCTTATAATCCTACAAAACAAAAATAAATACTACAACAATAATAATAATAAGAAGAAAATAGAAATAAACGAAAGCAATAAAGATGGGTTGCCTCCCAACAAGCGTATGATTTAACGTTGCGGCACGACGCAGAATCTCGCTTACTCGTCAGTGAGTACAACCTTGGTCTTCTCACGATCAATTATTCCTCTCCATTAATGCTTTACTCTGTGTCCATTCACCAAAAATGTTCTTTCACCATTCAAAGCTCTCAGCTCAAATGCACCATAAGGAGTGACTCTCACTACCTCAAACGGGCCTGGCCATCTCGATTTTAACTTCCCATGTAATAGCCTTAGTGTAGAATTGAACAATAATACGTGTTGGCTTGACTCGAAGTGATGCGGTTTGATATGCTTATCATGCCATCTTTTTGTCTTTTCTTTGTAAAGCTTAGCATTTTCATAACAGTGCAGCCTGAACTCATCTAACTCATTCAACTGCAAGATTCTTTTCTCGTTCGTGCCTTCAAGGTCCATATTTAACTTCTTAATGGCCCAATATGCTTTGTATTCAAGTTCAGCAGGCAAGTGACATGCCTTCCCATAAACTAGCCTATATGGCGACGCCCCAATTGGCGTTTTGTATGCAGTTCTATATGCCCACAAGGCATCATCTAACTTTGCAGCCCAATCTTTTTTATTCACACTCACCATCTTCTCTAAGTTTTGATTTATTTATCTATTAGAGACCTCAACTTGTCCACTTTTTTGAGGATGATATGACATCGCAACTCTATAGCGGACTCCATATTTATCTAGAAGGCTATTCAACAACCAATTGCAAAAGTGTGTCCCTTCATCACTAATCAAAGCACGTGGAGTCCCGAATCTCGAAAATATGTTCTTTTCCACAAACGCGGCTACCACCATGGCATCATTTGTTGGCAATGCGATCACCTCTACCCATTTTGACACGTAGTCAACTGCTAGCAAAATGTATTTGTTTCCTCTGGAGAATGGGAATGGTCCAATAAAATCTATCCCCCACATATAAAAAATCTCGACCTCCAGGATGTTATTCAAAGGCATCTCATGCCTCCTTGTGATTGTTCCTGTTCTCTGACACTGGTCACACATCTTAACAAATGCATGAGCGTCCTTGAATAATGTTGGCCAAAACAAACCGGATTGTAATGCCTTTGCAGCTGTTCTATCACCTCCATGATGGCCTCCGTAGGGTGATGTATGACAATCATACAACACTAGTTCGACCTCCTTTTCAGGTATGCATCTCCTCATCATTTGGTCAACACATTGCTTGTAAAAATATGGCTTATCCCAATAGTAGAAGTTCACATCATGTAGAAACCACTTTCATGCAAAAACTTGTTGATCCCAAATTCACACACAAGTATATGTGGTCGTACGAGTAATAGAATGATAAGTCGAGTTTCGAACCCACAGAGACTTGTATCAACTACCCACTAAAATTACCAAGATTGTTATTCAGTCGAGCCAAAATCGAGTTCAAGGATGTGATTATACTAAACTATAATTCTAATTAATAACAAAATTATCAAGTAGCAAAGTAATTGTGGTGTATTCAGTAGAGACAAATATTCTAGGGTTGTGATCGATTCACCAATCCTATTATGTTATAGTTAACTCTCCCTTTCATATAATTCACTCATGGTTGCTAATTAATCGAACAATTTCTCTCATAGCCTTCTCTCGAAGTACTACTCGCCTATTCAAAATAGATTAACGCCTATATTCCTATGAAATCAATCTATCAAGAATGCATTAAGATTACGATATTTAATTAAGTACAGTGACTAGGTATATTCATATGCTAACCACAAATCCCCCCCNAGATCGTGCTCTCTTCGATTATACTTTTTCCCCTTTTATCTTCCCGGTCCCAAGCATTGCATAAATAGTAAATATAACTAATTGTTGTCCAGAAAATTAAGCAATTAATCACATAATTGAAGAAACAACCATATATTAGTGAATTATAATCAAGGTTAAGTCAACGTAAAACAACAATATTCATGACTAACTCACAACCCCAGAACTAGAGTGCTTAGCCACTCATGTTCATAGTAAAAAATTTCCAAGTATTTTGCATAAACAAATTACAAAGAAAAGATAAAGGGATGAAGAACTCGATGATTTTCTCCTCCACAAGTTGTCCACGTGATTTTCCCGCCTTGATAGATGGTCAGCTACTTGGTTCTCTATGCCCTTTCGATCTCGTATTTCCACATCAAATTCTTGCAACAACAAAACCCAGCGCATCAATCTAGCCTTAGATTCCTTCTTTGTAAATAGATACTTGATTGTTACATGATCGGTATAGACTATGACTTTTTTTCCCACCAAGTATGCCCGAAATTTCTCAAAGGCCTACACCAGAGCTAACAACTCCTTTTCAGTGGTGGTGTAATTCAGCTGTGCGTCATCAAGAATCTTACTCGCATAGTAGATGGAATAGAACATTTTTTCTTTCCTCTGGCCTAGCACTACCCCAATATCATGGTGACTTGCATCACATATAAGCTCAAAGGGTAAGGACTAATCTGGTGCAGCAATAATGGGGGCAACCACCAGCTTCTTTTTTAGCTCCTCGAATGCTTTCAGGTAGGCGTCGTCAAAATTGAAAGTCACATCTTTATCAAGAAACCTGCACAAAGGAGTAGTAATTTTAGAAAAATATTTCATAAAGCGTCGATAAAATCTCGTTTGTCCCAAGAAACTCTGTACACCCTCCACCTTCGCCTTATCAACTTCGATGTCGTTCCTAGACACTGTGTGACCCAGCACAATGCCTTTCTGCACCATAAAGTGGAACTTTTTCCAATTTAATACCAGATTTGTTTCTTCACAAGGGGCCAACACCTTTCTTAAATAATTCAAAAAATCATCATAAAAAGACCCAAATACGAAAATATCCTCCATAAAAACTTCCACAAATGTTTCCACCATATCGGTGAAAATAGCCATCATGCATATCTCGAAAGTAGCTGGTGCATTACAATCCAACTGAACTAATGCATCTTCAATCACTCTTTTCGGATGAGCAAGGGAGCGATCATCCAACTGTAAGATTACCATTGTTGGGCGCAGTTCACCAAACCTAACTGTCTGAACACTGATAGGACATCAGATTGATGCTCGCTCCAAGATCATATAAAGCTCGCCTGATTTCATGCTTACCAATCGAGATTTGGATAGTGAAACTACTTGGATCTTTCAATTTCTGAGGTAGCTTGCTTTGGATTCTAGATCTACATTCTTAGTGAGTGCCACTTGATGTATTTTGCATATTTGGACACTTCTTGCAGGATATCTACCAGTGGAATATTGATTTGCACGTGCTTCAAGATATCGAGAAACTTTTTATACGCGACATTATCCTTCACTTTCTACAATATTTGAGGGAACGGAGGTGGTGGCCTCTCAACTAATTATGGGAATTGCTTAGCCACCGCCTCTTCAGCTGGCTTCTCAGACTCTTTTGATTTCTCTGATTCTGACTCTATAGTGACCGACCTCTCATTAAAGGTCACTTGTTTTCTCTTTTTTCTACTGGACTTCTTCTAATTGTCTCCCGTTCCTCAATGAGACAGTATTAATAGATACCTTACAATTAGCCTCCGTGTCACTTGGAAGAGCTCCAACTGGTCGAGTGTTTTGGGCACTGGCAAGTTTTCCTATTTGGCACTCCAAATTTCTCATTGCTACGGCTTGGGCCTGCTGGTCAACCATCACTTTCTTTATCATCTCTGTGGTGTGGGCTTGCTGGTCAGCCATCAATTTCTTCATCATTTCCTCAAGGTGACTTGTTGAGGTTACCTGTTTTACAGCCTGGGGTGGTCTATATTGTTGTTGAGGTGCTTATGGCTTGTATTGATTTTGAGCACCTTAATTTCCACCCCAAGAGAAGTTTGGGTGGTTTCTCCAATTAGGATTGTAAGTGATCCCACATTGGTTTGTCTGGCCCCTATTTGCATTACCCACAAAGCAGACAGACTTTGGATTAACTGGGCATAAGTCGCTCGTGTGACCCTCTCCACATACTTCACAAAACACTTAATTGTGTTGCACTGGTTAGCTTGTTGCATGTTAATAACCAATGTCATCTGATTGACTTGGTTGATCAATGTAGAAATCTGCGCTGATAATGCCGAGATGACATCTAACTCGAGAACCCCTGCAGATTTTTGCACCGTGTGTCTGCCCATTTCTCCTTTCCAGACCATATTTCTTTTAGAGATTTTTTTCAATAATGCATATATCTCATCAAAGCTCTTCTCCAACACTTGACCTCCGGCTGCAACATCTACCACAATTTTTGTCTCAGGATGTAGCCCTTTTATGAAAGTGTGAGCTACCACTTCATTTGTTTGATTATGATGAGGACAATCTCTGAGCAGCCCCTTGAACCTCTCCCAAGCCGAGTATAAAGACTCCCCGCTTTCTGTTTGAAGGCGACTATCTCACTTCTTATCTTTGCAGTTTTGCCTTAACGGAAGAACCTTGCTAGATCATTCCATGATGTAATAAAATTAGTTGGTTCTGCCTTTAGCCATTGCTTTGCTTCGCCCAACAGAGAGAATGGGAAAAGTGTGAGCCTTACATAGTCTGGAGTGATCCCGTTAGTGATGTAAGTATCACTAATCTCCAAAAAGTTCAGGATATGATGTTGTGGATCCTCGTGTGGAAGACCCATAAACTGCCCATTTGCATAAAGTAGTTGGATCATGCTCTATTTTAGCTCAAAGTGCCTAGTGATTCTGGGCTTCACAATGTTGGAGGTGATATTAACAATGCTGGGCATTTCCATCTCCTGAACAGTCATGTGTTGCTCCTCTGCCATGTTCATAGGAAATTGAACGCCTGAAGATTATTTGTATCCCTTGCTTCCCTCAACCTCCTATGAAATATTCTCTCAGGCTGGGGATCAATGCCTTGAAGTCTGTCCTGGATTCTGAACTAGGAATTCAATCAAATTTCTTGAGATCAGAGCAACAATCAATTAATGTTAGACTTGACGAAATAAACAATTAAAGCAAAAATTAGAGAATAGTGTTTACTGTGAAAATGGTAATTACAATTATATTTAGTTAAGTGGTTCTAAAAATATGCGATTTATCTTAATACCAGTTATTGGACAGTTGTAGCTAAGTGAGTTAAGGCAGAGTACAGCGAAAGTAGTTAGAAAGCTGAAGAAAAGCAAACCAGAGCGCCTTAGGTCGAAGGCTCGATGTAGACCTCGAGGGTCTTTGAGACCGAGTTTTGGGGCCCGGATCGGAATATCGATGGAGCTATAACAGACTTATGGGCCTAGGGATACGCTATTTATGATCAATGATAAGCTATAAATGAAGAACAAGTAATGGAAAGCAGTAAATGTGAGTAAATGAGCTAGTAAAGAGAAATAGAGAATGTTTTGATATTAAAGCAGATAATGTTCTTGTGACTCGTATTCAACAATTATTGTCCTTACAAAATGACAAGGGTTCCCTTTATATAGCAGGGAGGGTCCTAACATAGTACATCAATATTTATTACAAAGATTTCGATTGATTCAGCTAGTTAATGCCCAAGTACGGAATCGTACTTCGTTACAGAGTTGTCTGCCTTGATCTCCGTATTGTTCCCTATGTCGATTCTAGGTCTGTGTCCTCTTGGGTCGAGGGTAATCAAGGCTTTGAGATCGTACTCGGAGTCATACTTGAGACCTCATGTGAGTAAGCCATCGAATATAAACATAAAATTGGCCCCTCCAAGTTTAGCCGTACACAAATAGTCCATGTGTATCTTATAATGAAATGATAAGAAACGATCTCGATACAGGTATTTCCCGAGAATTTCATGATGATGTCATACTCGTGACGTGAGCCTATCAAGCGACCTAAAACATCCCGTCGAACCCTCTCCCTAGGACATTGATTGTTCTGCCATTTCATTTTTCCAAAAAGGGTAATGATGGGCCCGTCGGTTGATTTCCCCATAAGCATTGATTGCTCATTCAGTAAGGTTACCAACCTTCTATAAATAGGGGGCTCCCTGACTTCAAACTCCATTCTTCCTATCTTCAACAAACTTAAATCTTCTTCATTCATCCCTGCTTTCCTGTCTTTATGGTGCAAACCTATGTCTGCATGGTTATTTGGCGATGGCCCTTTGAGCCTGGCCATGACTTCCTTCCCGAAGTCCTCCTTTACAAATCGGGGTTATATTGGGTTGTTGTTGTTGTTATTGCTACTGCTACTGTCGGCCCGAGGAGACGAGAGGAGGGCATCGAATGCCTTCGGTGCCAAAAGGTATGGAGAACCTATACTGCTGCTCATCTCCCTTGACTCAAACCGGATGTGGTACCTCGCCCTTCTTGCCTCCTAGGAGGTGAGGAGGAAATATCCACCAACATTTGAATCCCACACCGGTTCAATATTTCAAGAAGTAGCTTCCCAATAGCGGTGCTAGGAGCTTTAAGGAGGAGGAACATGTTGTCCGCCCGTCGCCGCTCCGAGAAGTGGGAGGCCCGAAGATGTTGAAACAAGGTCCCTTGCGAGGGGCCCGAAGATGTTGAAACAGGGTCCCTTGCGAGGGGCCCTCGAGGATATTCCCCCAGAAGATAGGCTTCTATCTATATATTAGGACTTTGTTTTATGCCTTTTTGCCGTTGTGTAAAGATCCCCTTGTGGGATTTGTAAACATCTTCTATCAATATAAGAAGTTCTTTTGTTTTTCTTTTGAACTGGTTCTAGAATTCGTTTTGCCTTTTTGTTTATGCAAACATGCGTGTGTGATGGGCCCAAAAATCGGACTTTTGTCATGACCAATATTATGATCTCTACAACTCCAAACCCTTTGACGGAGCTGGGGTTGCTTTTTAGTTAGACGAGGATCGGACCTCGGCTTCTCTGTAGCAGGGGCGGCTACTGACGATCTTTGAACGAAAACTTTTCCCTATCTCGGGAACCTCGAGGAATTCCGATGATGGCCTTCGAGTGGGTATCCACTTTGGCCATAAAAGATCAAGTCGTCGTTTACCCTAGCTCGAAAAATAAGGATAGCTCCGAGACTTCATAATGATTCTTTGAACGGGGACCTTCTTGGGTCCGAGGTAGCCTTTGGGCTTCTCGACCATGCATTTTCCCGAGCTTCGGGGGTGCGGGTAGCTCTAATATTTGTACATTTTCTCTGAGCGGGGAACTTGTTTTAAACTAGGGCAGGTGTTGGGACTGCGCGCAGATTGCGCTTGCGCCTATTGCTTTGCCCATGAGGGTCACTGGTCTGAGGTCGTTTCCCTGAGATGGACCCTTTAGGTTCTTGCCTTGGCCAAATGATTTTGTGATGGTCCAAGACCGGTTTGAGATTTACGCGCTGGCTTCCCATTCTTTATGTGTTGGCCCCTCGGATGTTTTCAAGCATTGTGTTAACGTCCCCTTTTAACTGGCCTATATGCCCTTTAAGGTTAGCCCGGAGGCTTATGCGTGCCTTGCCCTTAGATGTTTCCAGTCGTTCGTCTAGTGCTCATTCTTTGATCCGAGCTTTGGCTCGGGATCATTAGTCCTTTGAGTTTTGAGTTGGCCCGTAGGCTGGCCTAGAAAGCTCTTAGACGATTTTTAGTTGATCATTTTGGGCTCATCCCCTGAGTCGGGTTACGACTCGAGCTCACCGACCCGTTAGGTCTCGAGTTAGCCCGTGGGACTTTTGCAATGGATTCAAGGCTCTTAGGCGACTTTTAATTAATCATTTCGGGCTCAGTGTATAGGTTGCCGATCTTCAATGGGGTTGAGGATTTTTATAAGACATACAAGCAAAAGCCCGTCACCTGGAATTTATTCTTCCAAACCATTTGTGTGTCGGGCAAGGAGGTAGTATGGGTTACGCCTGGGAGCGTATTGAATTCATCATCCCTCACTTTTAAGGCTAAGTGTTGGATTTGTAGACATGTAATTTTTGACCCTCCCCGATTTTTTTTACATATTAGCATTTTAATATTTAGTTTAGGTCTAATATCGTTATTTTAACTAGTTTTGACTCTTTTACTTTATTTTATCACTAAAACGAAAATTACAAAAAAAAAATTATTTCATTAATGTCTTGTAGCAATACTATTTTACTAGGATTTTCATGTTTTATATAATCTTGAAAAATACTAAAAATAGTTTCACAATATAATATTATTTATTTTAATTAATTAGAATTAATTTTATATTTTATATATAAACTTTATATCTTTTGTAGAAGGTCATGCAATTTTATATTCGGATGAATTCTTAATAGCTAAAGTAAATTAGGAGTTCCGTTTGCAATGCCTTATTAAAAAGATAAAGGTTTCGAGGATTTAGGATTAATGACATAGTGATAGAAGATTAGGTTAAGTTGAGTAAATTAGATGGTTGCTTGGATGTTTGAAAGGTCTTAGGCCGTGGGTTTGGGCTAAAGTCAAAAAAATGAGGAATATTAGATTGGGTTTGAAAATGTTTTATCATTTCTTTTATTCTAACCCTTAATTAAACGGTTTGAAGCATGTTAGGACGATCACAATTGGGTAGGCAAACCTTTAGGACATTTGTATTTTAGTTTCTTTTCGAGGTGAAAGGTCGTCCCTGTTAGATTATAGTCAGGGGAATGTCCTGGAGAACTTTGTAAATATTTTGGAGACCTTGACAAGCCTTATGAGAAGTCATAGCATAGGTTAGTTTAGTATTTTTCTTTTCTTTTATTAGGTGGGGACGACCTTGAGCCTCTCGTGTGTTTATTCTTATTTTCTGTGTTTATCCCTCAACTTGAATATTTTAAAAGCCAACTAGATTGAGTACGCAACCGTGACTTTCACAGGACTTGAGGAATGACTAACACCTTCTCCCCGAGTCAAATGAACCCCCTTACCTTGAATCTCTGGTGCAAACTGGTTTTAGAGTCAAAACGTGTTTCAAAATGATTTTTTTTTAAACGGTGACCTGACACACCGAAATCAAATGTCAGGTGGCGACTATGAGTTAATACTTTTGAACACAATCTATTGTCACTTTCAAAATTGAAACACCCTTTTCGAACTTTGCAAAATCTTTTTATTTAAGAGGGTTTAGTGAAGTTTGTTTGAAAAAAATAAGGGGTGTGACATCTCTGGCGACTCTGCTGGGGAGTTGCAGGTTCGAGTTGTACTTGATCTTGTTGGCATTTTAGGATATTCGGTTGAGGTTCTTATGTGTTTTCTTTGCTTTATTTGATTTTCTTTTTTGTTTATGTCATTTTATTATTTGCCTGTTGTTTATTTGTTTACAGTTTTCCTTTGTGTGTTAATGCTTTATAATTGTCATCATTTGCATAACCAAGGATCTTCTTTCTGCAACAAGTCTCGGAGTACGTGTCGCGTACACGAACTCTTTGTTGAGTCACCCTTATTCTAGGAGAGGGAGCCGTCAGACGCATGGAGTGGGTGGAAAGCTTAAGCAGCCACCATCGATCATACGCTCCCCCGAATCGCCTTGTTAGTGAACCCCAAACGTAGGTCAGCCTTTAGGTCATTTATATTTGCATCATTTCATTGTGACCTAGCAAGGCCCGGTCCTAGGTGTCGTGTCCTTTGTAGGAAACCTGTTCAAATTCCGTCAAATGGGCCAATGGCCCAAAAGGACATTTAATCATCCATATGTGATACATGTTACATCTTTGAGGGTAGAAAGGTCATTTGGCGGACTAATGTTTGGGAAAGAAGGGTGAAAATGAAGCAAGTGGGGCCCAGTTATATTTTTCTTTCACAACATATTCAAGAAAAAGACAAATAAAATGAAAATGAAAAATCCAAAAATATTTTACACTTCCCTATCATTTTCAAAAAAAAAGAGAAAAAGAAAATTCAAAAAATTTACATGTTTCATCAGTTTTCAAAAAGACAAAAAAAATATGTTTTTTCCAAATTTGTGTTTTTAAAAAATTATCTTTCATATCACATCCTCCCGAACTACGCAAACATGATTCTCGTCTTTCGGGCTGGATACATAGGCAGCCCACATAGGGTCCGATCTTCCTCTTCTTCTTCTTCCTAGTGTGTCATAGGTTCTTGGCTTCGCGGGGTCTTAGCCAAAACTTGCATATTTAGCCACTTTTGGCCATATCGGCCATTTTTGCAAAATAGGGCTATTTTCTCAAAGTGGCTTATTAACTTATGTCTTATAACGCTAAGTCTACAACAAGGTGTCCTCTCAGATTTAAGGTCAATTCTTAATGAATTTGCATTTCTAGTCGTGTTTGGCCACATCGGCCATTTTTGCAAAATGGATCACTTTTGCAAAGTATTTTTTGGGGCCATGATTGTTTGAAAATAGCCACCTTTGAGGTCATCTTTGTTGAGTTTGCGCTAATAGCCACCCCTGGCCACGTAAGCCATTTTTGCAAAAATAGCCCAACCATGTCTAGCATGGCCCAATTGGAAGTATTATGGTCTAACACGTGTCTTGAGTCACTAACTCTATTTGATCTTATTTTTCTCGTTCAGGTATGGATTCCTTCTCTAGAGTTTGAGCGTGACAGATACCCCATGGCCATTCTAGTCAAGACTGTTGCATACACGAGTTGCTTAAGGATTGTTTTTCAATTTTTGAGTCTATTTTGTGTTGTCTTTTAATTTTTAGTCTTGTACAGTAGTATCGAGTCTGTCCGTCTAGTTAAGATATTCGAGTCTTTTGTTATAGTACTTCTTGTCTTGTATTTGAAAAACTAAAAAAAATTATAAATGAAAAATTCAAAAAGATTCTTGTTTTTTAGTTTATTTTATCTATCGCTTTTCCATAACTACGCTTGATCTGATTCATGTGGAACATGATACGTAGGCAACCTACATAGGGTTCGATCAAATTATTTTTAAAATTTAAAAAAAATATAAAATGAAAAAAAAATGAAAAAAAAAAGAATGAAATCGTGAGACTTGAGGGTGAGAGAAAGAAATTAGTGATAATAAGAAAGAGAAGAGAGAAAAGAATGAGCAAACCAATGAGTGCTAAAAAAAGAGAAGATTGAAATGAACAAATTGGGATGATGCCAAATGACCTCGTGACCCTCGAAGTCATTCTAGAATCGTTAATTGTTGCTAGGTGCATTGCACGCGATGTGATATTCATATTTGATAAGTGCGCTAACGCTAACATGTTGGCTTTGTTTTGCTCCTCTTTGGTATTTTAATTGTTATTATAACAGAGGGTGGTTAGTTTGTGGCGAGTCATCCGTACAACACAAGGTCAAATAGCAAGGTAGCCATGACTGGCAAAGAGTTGGACACATGTGTTGTTGATCTACCTAAGGGGATTGTTGAATCAGAATTTGAGTTGAAAGAAGAGGTCCTAATGTTGAAAGGACAGATGGCCAAAATATACCAAGCCTGGATTAGTGGGCGTCCCCCACCATTATTTCCCACTAACCACTCAGAAAGCATTGTCACCGTCCGCCACTGTCACAAATCCAGATTCCTACTGATGCTAATATCTCCCCACAACCTTTTCACACGCCACCCCCCAAAACGACCTCAAAGGAGTCAATGAGACACTTGGTTAAGACAATGTGATTGAAGTGGGTGAAGGTCCCAGTAATTTTGATGTGCAACTCCGTGGATAAGATCTCGAGCTTAGTAATTAGAAAGCATATAATTTCTTCGTCGGGAAGGAGTCTTGGTAGTTTATTTTGACATTTTTCTCTGCTATCTGGTTATTTCGGGGTTGTAATCCAGATTCTATCTTGTTTGTTTTGGTGATTCAAACCCTTCCGTCCTTTGGTCAAATGAAATTTTATTTATGTTATTTGCAGTCTTCGTTTAGTTCTTTTCTTGTATATAGTTCTCTTCAGGCCAGTTCTCGTGACATGACATGCATGCGGAATTTTTAGCCAGATCTTGAAAGCCAATCTAATCATGGAATAATGAAACATAGTTTTGAATGCGATAAAATGATGAATCTGAGGAAACAAGTAAAAATCCACGCATTCTGAGATAATCTGAAGCTTGAATTGAGTGAAACTGAGGCAGTTTAGTCTGGGAAATCAAGAAGTTGATGAGAGCATAACCCAAGAGAATGTCTGTCAAGCAGTTTGAGGTAGATCAATCAGTGCTGGAATGCATTCTTCCACATCAAGACAAGGTTGATTCAAGTCTGCTTCAAACTGGAGAGGATCGGTCATTAGGATAAAGGTATTGCCCATTGACACTTTGTGTTTGTAGTGATTCCATCAAGAAACATTGTGCATGGTTTTTTGCTTATTTTCAATTGCATGTTTGTACTTGGCATTTTTAAAGTTTGGTATGACGAAGGCATTTTATTCTGCTACCCAAATACGTTTATCTTTTGCTACCCGTTTTGAGCCTTAATTTGTTTTGTTTCATACCTCTCTTTTGGAATCAGAAGTAGAGCTAGGAAATAGAAAAGAAAAGAAAAGAGAAAAAATAAGGAAAAGAAAGGAGAAGAAAAAAAAAAAAAAAAAAAAAAAAAAAAAAAAAAAANAGAAAAAGAAAAAAAAGAGAGAAAAGAAAGAAAAACAACAAAATAAACCAACTTCAGGTTTGAACTACTTTCGACCTGATTCCTTCTAAGGATACGTAGGCCTCCTCACTCTGAGGTTCGGTCCCATCAAAATAAAATTCCAAAATAAATAACAAAATAAAATTCCCCAGACTCCATGAAACTGGGGCAGAAGTTTTAATTTTGGCCAAAATATCTGATTTCAAAAGTTGTAATTTTGAATCCTTTAATCTTAAATTATTTTGAGCCTTCATGCCACCTTTCTTTTTAACCATGTCCAAAATCCTACATTATGGTTTAAAGAAAGACCTTCCGACCAATCTTTGAGGATGCCAAATCAAGTGTGTGGTGAAAGTATGATCTTCATGCATCATAGGTAATACCTTGTTCTCAGCACAAATAGAGAAATGATTAAATGAGAGAGTCTTATCGGTAAAAAACCCTCATGGGAACCGTAAGGCGACGATGAGTTGAGAAAAAGAGCAAAATGAGAGAGGCTACAAGTCGAATAAGGATCGTGAATAAGATATAATGATCGGAGCATTGAAGCCCAATTTCAGGGCATAGAGGTATAACAAGAGTGGAACATTAGACTTGCTTGACAGATTAGGCTGCTCAATCCAAAAATGCATGTCATAGTCATTAGAGTTGGTGTCCACATGTGATAAGTTTCTACTTTGTACTTTTCTTGTTTGATATTATCTCTTTATATTGTCCCTTACTTTGTTCCTCTTGCTTTGTTCAATTCCTATTTTCAAGTCCATTTGGTCAAAACAAGTGAGAAATGATTTCAAAACTGCTACCAGCTTTCCAATTGCACAGAGCGGCATCTAGCTAGCACATCAAAGCAGAATAATTCAGGAAAGAACAATATGCGCATTGATTTGATAATAATTGACGTGCTTTGGGATTTATGTGAAATGCAAAGGTTCAGTAAATGTCAATTCATGAGCAATACATCGGGTATAAGGTATGGGGCTTGAACGGATCAGACATGTTTTCATTGATAAGGGTTGACAGAGAAAATGGTTAACCAATAACAAGCAAGGTCTTCCAAGTGGGAAAAAAAGTTATCATGGCAAGTGAAGGAGCAAAATCCCTCAAGTTCAAGGCCACAAACTAACCACCACGTTTAAAATCACAAGTTTTTCTTTGTCTGAAACAGGGATGAAGGCTATGTTCACATCAAAACTTGAATTTTTCAGGTGTAATGCCCCAATTCTGCTTATGCAAAAGCTATTGAGAAGATCACACATCACCCCTAGGAGATTCACGTCCTAGTCGGGGTCTTTCAGGTTATACTTTTGTTTTAGGGGACGCACTTCCTAAATAGAAATTTCATCCCTGGGAGACGCACTTCCTAGTTTTGGTCATTTAAATTCATCCCTAGGAGACGCTTCCTAGTTTAGTCATTGAAAGTTTCACCCCTAGGAGACGCACTTCCTAGTCCGGGTCTTTCAGGATATACTTTTGGGAGACGCACTTCCTAAATTGAAATTTCACCCCTAGGAGACGTGCTTCCTAGTTCGAGTCATTCGAGTTTTATCCCTAGGAGACGCACTTCCTAGTTTGGTTCATTTAAGTTTCACCCCTAGGAGACTCACTTCCTAGTCTAGGTCTTTCAAGTTATATTTTGTTTTAGGAGACGCACTTCCTAAATTGAGATTTTTACCTCTAGGAGACGCACATCCTAGTTTGGGTCATTTAATTTCATTCCTAGGAGACGCACTTCCTAGTTTGAGTCATTTAAGTTCACCTTTAGGAGACACACTTCCTAGTCTTGGTCTTTCAGGTTATGTTTTTTTATTTTAGGAGACGCACTTCCTAAATTAAGATTTTACCCCTAGGAGACGCACTTCCTAGCTTTGGGTCATTGAAGTTCATTCTTAGGAGACGAACTTCCTAGTTTGAGTCATTTAAGTTCGCCCCTAGGAGACGCACCTCCTAATCAGGGTCTTTCAAGTTATAGTTTTATTTTAGGAGACGCACTTCCTAAATTGAAATTTTACCCCTAGGAGACGCACTTCCTAGTTTGGTTAATTCAATTTTCACCCCTAGGAGACACACTTCCTAGTTTTTGGTTTAATTTAAGTTCATCCCTGGGAGATGCACTTCCTAGTTTGAGTTATTGAAGTTTCACCCCTAAGAGACGCACTTCCTAGTTTGGGGTCATTTAAGTTCATTCCTAGGAGACACACTTCCTAGTTTGAGTCATTGAAGTTTCACCCCTAGGAGACGCACTTCCTGGTCTGGGTCTTTCAGATTATATTTTTGTTTTAGGAGACGCACTGCCTAATTGAAATATCGCCCCTAGGAGACGCACTTCCTAGGCTGGGCCTTTCAGGTTATATTTTTATTTTAGGATACTGACATCCTAAAGTGATATTACCCATAGGAGACACACTTCCTAGTTCTGGTTCATTCAAGTTTTACCCCTATGAGACGCACTTTCTAGTTTGGTTCATTCAAGTTTTACCCCTAGGAGAGGCACTTCCTAGTTTGAGTTCATCCCTAGGAGACACACATCCTAGTCGAGTCTTTAGTTTACTCTCATCATTGCATCAGTAGCATAAGTGGTTTAAAGTTTTATTAACAAATCACAAATCTCCCGAGTGCAAACTGGGGCAGAAAATTTTGTTTGTTTGTTGTTTTGATTGCAGGCACCCACTTGGAGAATGAGGGAATTCATTTCAAAGTTATTTGAAAGTTCAAGGCAGTGGAAGGCGCCCACCTGAAGAACGAGGGAAGTCATTTTAGAATTCGATTCCGGTTAGAAGTAGCAGAAGCTCGCGGCAAGAATGCGAATCGACAATAGATAACCAACAAAAGTAGTCTTAATTCAGAATAAAAGAAAAAAAAAAGTATCCAAAATGCAGAAGTGGAGGCAAGATGTGGATTGCTCAAGACATAACTGAGTCACAAGATTTTCATGTCCCGTTGTGCTCCGGAGAAGCCGTGGAAGAATGAACCATCACCTGCAGCTAGCAAGCATCAAGGTTCAAATCTAAAGTCTACGTGAAGAATCATTCAAGAATCAAGATCACGCTTTAGAATACTTATAACTCAAAGCTGACAGGCTAAGTTAGTCTTTTTCATTTTCGATTTTTATGTAATAACAGAGCCGCGGACCGGAACCTCGACGGAACGGAACCTCAATCAGCTCTTTACCTCGGTATACTCCATTACTGTTCCTACTTCTGAACTACACGTGGCCTGATTCTTTTATAACCGAGGATATGTAGGCAGCTCAGATACTAGGTCTCGGTAACATTCTCCTTTCTTTAAGTTTGTGGTCTCTCTAAATAAGGGACGGGTCAAAAAACTTGTCTAGTCGTTCTTTGTCTGAAAACTCTTTGTGTTTTCAGTCAAGGAGGGGCAACTGTAGACATGTAATTTTCGAACCTCCCCGAGATATTATACATGTTAGCATTTTAATATTTAGTTTAGGTCTAATATCGTTATTTAACTGGTTTTGACTCTTTTACTTTATTTTATCACAAAAACAAAAATTACAAAAAAAGTAGTTTCATTAATGTCTTGTAGTCATACTATTTTACTAGGATTTTTATTTTTTATATAATCTTGAAAAATACTAAAAATAGTTTCACAATATAATATTATTTAATTTAATTAATTAGAATTAATTTTATATTTTTATATATAAACTTTATATCATTTTTAGAAGGAAGAGTGAGTTTTATTTAGAGAGGTCCATTTCTAGTCTTTAGCCTAATCCTAAAAGCCCAATAAGACCTAGCTCATAACCTAGAGAAACTCTTCTTCTTCCTCACGCTTACAACCCTACACCATCAGCACACACACACCCTTTAGAAGACCTCTCCATCCTCCCCACCAAGAGCCACCGCCGCCACTCGCCAGCTTCACCTCCTCGCCAACAAAATCTACTGCCACACGACCAACCTTACTCACCCTCTTCTTCACCAACCCTAAGCAGCCGTCCACCTCATCTCCACCAGAACAGCCACCTGCCGATCTCCCATTTTTCAGCCGCCCACACCGCTGAAGCCGCCGCCCATCCACCATCCCTACCCCTCGTCTCTTCCACCACGAGAAACCAGCCACCCCATCTCCTCACCACCAAAACACCACCCGCCCAATCCTCACTGCCGCCGCCGGACAGAGACTACACAAACTCTAACCCCAGAAAACACCACAACTACCCTCATCCTCTCACTCCTCCGCCGCCAGCCACCATCGTCGCCGGAATTTCACAACTACACCACAAACCGGCCGGCAGCCGTCCTTTCTCCACCTTCCTGTCGCCCAGTCCCACCTCCTCTAAAAATCCGCCGCCGTCCAGATTTCAACACCACCACAAACGAGAATAGCCACCACACGACCTCCTCCTCTACGTCGGCTGGTGAGCTCGCTGGAAAACAAGCCTTACAACAGTCGCCAAAATCTGCCGCATCTCCTTCATTATAGGACCGTCGTGCCTCATCTCTTCAACCTGATTTGCAAACCACTCAAATACCATATCCCTATGAGATTTTATCCGTTCTATCCATCTTTTAGCTAAGGTAAAAACTTGCATAAAGCTGTCATTGTTGGTTTTCTATCAACAATTTTAATTTTGGAGTCCAACTTTGGGTCTGAATTTTGCTACTGAGATGGAGCTGGTTTAAGTCGATGTTCAAGGTCCTATTCGCTTTCCTGCTGATGTTTCCGGTTGATACGCAATTTTGTTATTGAATCTCGTTGCTTAGTATCATCCGAACTGTCCAACATTAAGATTTCACATCTATTTGAGGTTTATTTCTCCCTTTCTTTTACTACTTTGGCTTAACTCAATGCTTCCAGTAATCACGTTAATCTCTTTTAGATCTGTTTGTTGATTGTTTGAATCAATGTTTCATTTTTTCTCGTGATGCCTTAGTAGAATTTGTTTGCCTTTTTTTGGGTTTTTGATTATTGTTTGTGTGTTTCTTTCATGCAATTTTATATTCTGATGAATTCTCAATAGCTAAAGTAAATTAGGAGTTCCGTTTGCAATGCCTTATGAAAAAGATAAAGGTTTCGAGGCTTTAGGATTAATGACATAGTGATAGAAGATTAGGTTAAGTTGAGTAAATTAGATGGTTGCTTGGATGTTTGAAAGGTCTTAGGCCGTGGGTTTGGGCTAAAGTTAAAAAACGAGGCATATTAGATTGGGTTTGAAAATGTTTTATCACTTCTTTTATTCTAACCCTTAATTAAACTGTCTGAAGCATGTTAGGCCGATCACACTTGGGTAGGCAAACCTTTAGGACATTTGTATTTTAGTTTCTTTTCGAGGTGAAAGGTCGTCCCTGTTAGTTTATAGTCAGGGGAATGTACCGGAGAACTTTGTAAATATTTTGGAGACCTTGACAAGCCTTATGAGAAGTCATAGCATAGGTTAGTTTAGGATTTCTCTTTTCCTTTTGTTTTTATTTTCTTTTATTAGGTGGGGACAACCTTGAGCCTCTCGTGTGTTTATTCTTCTTTTCTGTGTTTATCCCTCAACTTGAATATTTTTAAAAGCCAACTAGATTGAGTACGCAACCGTGACTTTCACGGGACTTGGGGAATGACTAACACCTTCTCCCCGAGTCAAATGAACCCCCTTACCTTGAATCTCTGGTGCAAACTGGTTTTAGAGTCAAACGTGTTTCAAAATAATTTTTTTTTTTAAAACGGTGACCTGACACACCGAAACCAAATGTCAGGTGGCGAATCTGAGTTAATACTTTTGAACACAATCTATTGTCACTTTTCAAAATTGAAAAACCCTTTTCGAACTTTGCAAAATCTTTTTATTTAAGAAGGTTTAGTGAAGTTTACTTGAAAAAAAAGGGGGTGTGACAGGATTTACATAATCAACAGTCGTTTGCTGCCATCTCATAACACCAAAGATGTAAATGGACCTCGGGCGGCAGCAATTTGGTGCTTTGTGAATAGTCGAGATTTTGATGTGGCCCAGCTTATCCAGGCGGAGATGTTCGTCCACTCACCCGAGAAGAGGTATGGATTATCCTTTCCATCTCTTGCCACCAGATTGTGCAGAGTGGCGAGGGTTCCCGAGAACCCCAATACAGATGGGAAGGTTCCAAAGGAGATCATGTTCCGGGAAAGCAAAGTAACAATCGGGAAGGACCCGGTGGCACCTGGAGCCGATCACAATGATGCCTCTGATGGGTCTGAGGATGATGATGACGGTCAGGAGGAGGCTATGCATTCCTCACCCCCACAGGTGCAGGTACCAGATGAGGCATGTCCATCTCAGGCCCGCCGAAGTACTCGCCTAACAGCTCTGGAGCAAGAAATGGCAGGGCTGCGCACTTTGGTCACATACCTGAGTACTTGATGCTCTAGCTACTCAAAGTGCGAAGTACGAAAAGAAGATCATGGGTTGGCTGCGGGCGCTAGGACGAGCATGTCACCTCGACCCTAGCACTGTATCCGACCATGACTGAGTCACCAGGGAAGTCCCCTTACCTTACCTTGCTTTAATTTATTTGACATGGGGACATGCCAATTTTTTAAGTGGGGGGTGGGGGATGATGTTGTATGTTGTGTATATGCATATAATTTATTTTGTAGTTTCTTTTGTTAAATTAACTTTGACTTGGCTCGACGATGGATACCATTCGACGGGTTTCTTGAGGGACTAAAGTTGAACGGAAAAAAAAAACACCCAAAAAGATTTTTGTTTTGTAGTAGTGTATCAACTCCGCCTTGGTTTTACTTTAAACCATGTTTTTTTCCCAAGGGTTTTATTTGAACTGGGTGTAGTTAGTTTTTCATTTTTTAGTTAGGAACTTATGGGCGAGGGACAAAGTTGAAATAGGATCCCTTAACTTCATGGTGCCTTGAATATAGACTACTTTAGTGTGACGCGTAGGCTCATTGGTTGACTCTTGTGAGAAGGCCTTAAAATGTGTGTTCTTAATTTGGCTTAAGTACCCTGAGCAGAGTGTCTGATGATCTAAACTGGATTGATTCATGTGCCATGTGTGTGTGAGGCTTGTTGTATTTTGTGCTCACATTTAACGCCTTGAACTTGCCACGTGTGTTTGCAAAGAGAAATTGTAGTCTTATTTGGTATAGGAAGTGATATGGGCATTTCTTTGTTGAACCATATATATACATGTTCCACCCACCTAATTGCTATATACCATAGTTAACCTCTTTGAGCATGTAATCCTGTTTCTTTGGCAACCACATTACAAGTCTTACCCAATTTTTGAATTGTCCATCTATTTGAACCTTGTCACCTCTCATAAGCACTTGAATTGTGATGAAATATGCAAAACTTAAAGTATGGGGTGGTTGGTTTGTCTTTTGAGTGGAACTGATGAAATAAGGAGAAAGGTGCACTGTGTTGAAAAGTAATACTAAAAGCCACCTGAATTGAAAGAAAAAAAAGAGTTGTATTGTGTGAAGACTAGTCGTTGATAGTGGTGGATTTTTATATAATTGTGCTTAAAGAAGTATGGGGTAATACACATTGATGTGAAGGTGAAATTGTGGTTTGACATAAGTATGGACTTGAACGTTAAAATATATGTATTAAAGTGCTTAGGGAGGTGTAGTCACTGTTATACCTAAATGTATCCTACCCGACCTGCAGCCTACATTACATCCAAATAAAGTCCTAATTGGTCCTAGAATGAATGAGCTCGATTAGTAGAGTAGTACACTACGAGCAAGCATATGGTGTATTTTCTGTGGGATAAGAATTTCCTTTCTGAGGGTGAGTGAATTTTATTTCTTTTGAAATCCTCAGTGTGCGTGAATTGTATTAATAATGAAATAAGCCTCTTTTGTGGTAAGCAAGCACTTGATTCATGAAAGGGAGGTAAATCTGGACCTCTGACTTAGAGTAAGTAAGCCAGTTAGGGACATTGCGTGCTAGGGAGAGTCTACTCTTGAGGTGTGGATGTTACACTAATGTAGTTAGACATTGTGAAATATTCTTGGTATGATTAGTAGGGAAGTTGCTTAGTGAAGTTAGGCCTGTAAAGTGTGGTTTTATTGCTCAAGGACGAGCAATGGTTTAAGTGTGGGGTATTGATAGTAGCCTACAACAACAACTACTACTACTACTCAGTAAAGTCCTACAAAGTGGGGTATGGGGAGGGTAATGCGTACGCAGACCTTACCCCTACCCCGATAGGGGAAGAGAGGTTGTTTTCAATAGACCCTCGGCTCAGGACGACAGAAATAAAAATAGGAAAAAACAATACATTAGTAACTCCAGCAGAAACCGTATAAATAGTAACATAAGCATAGAAACCATGAGATAAATGACATGCAATAACATTAGCCAGTATCTAAGGCCTGGGGCTAAGATAAACAAAAAGAATAGTGTGAGCTCAACATAAACCGCAAGCCATCTAAGATCAACCCTATCCAACCCCCGCCCCAACCCGGGAATAAATAAGGGAAAGATCTACTACCCCCTAGCCTATAACCCTGATGCTAGACCTCCAGACCTTCCTATAAAGGGCCATGTCCTTGGAAATCTGCAGTCTAGCCATGTCCCGCCTGATCACCTCTCCCCAATTCTTCTTAGGCCGCCCTCTACCTCTTCTCGTACCCACCACCGCCAACCTCTCGCACCTCATCACCGGAGCATCAAGGCTCCTCCTCCGCACGTGACCAAACCACTTGAGCCTCGATTCCCGCATCTTATCATTCACAGGGGCCACACCCACCTTCTCCCAAATATCTTCATTCCTAATCCTGTCTATACTAGTGTGCCCGCATATCCACCTAAGCATCCTCATCTCTGCTACCTTCATCCTCTGAATATGGGAGTTCTTAACCGGCCAACACTCTGCTTCATACAACATGGTCGGTCTAATCACCGCTCTATAAAACTTACCTTTGAGTATCGATGGCACTTTCTTGTCACACAAGAATCCAGATGCAAGCCTCAATTTCATCCAGCCCTCCCCTATACGGTGAGTGACATCCTCATCGATCGCTTCGTCCCCCTGAATAACTGGCCCAAGGTACTTGAAGCTATCTTTCTTGGGGATGGCCTATGATCCAAGCCTCACGTTACTGCCTACGTCCCTCGACTTAGCGCTAACCTTGCACTCCAGGTACTCAATCTTGGACCTACTCAATTTGAAACCCTTAGACTCGAGGGTTTGTCTCCAAACCTCGAACCTCTCGTTAACACCAACCCTCGTCTCATCAATTATAACTATGTCATAAGCAAATAACATACACCATGGCACATCCCTTTGAATATGGTGTGTCAGTGCATCCATCACCAAGGAAAATAGGAATGGGCTAAGTGTTGAGCCTTGGTGTAACCCCATAACAACCGGTAAATGCTCCGAGTCACCTCCCAGAGTCCTAACCTTCGTCTTAGATCCATCATACATGTCTTTGATCGCTCATATGTAGGCTACCGGCACGCCCTTTGCCTCAAGTCATCTCCAGAGCACCTCCCTACGGACCTTGTCATACACTTTCTCCAAGTCAATAAACACCATGTGTAGATCCTTCTTCTTATCCCTATAATGTTCCACCAATCTCCTAATCAGGTGGATAGCTTCCGTAGTGGAGCGACCTGGCATGAACCTAAACTGGTTGTCGGATATAGACGTCGTCTTCCTCACCCTCGCTTCGACCACCCTCTCCCAGCCTCTCATAGTATGGCTTAGTAACTTGATACCCATATAGTTGTTATAACACTGGATATCACCTTTGTTCTTGTACAACGGCACCACAGTACTCCACCTCCACTCCTCCGGCATCTTCTTAGTCCTAAAAATTACATTGAACAAACCAGTCAGCCACTCCAATCCCACTCTACCCACACACTTCCAAAACTCAACCGGAATTTCATCTGGCCCTATCGCTCTACCCCTACTCATCTTACGCAAAGCCTACGACCTCCTCCACCTAATGCGCCTGCAATACCCAAAATCTCGGAGACTCTCCGAATGCCCTAAATCCCCTAGCTCTATATCTCGGTCCCCCTCCTCGTTTAGAAGACGACGGAAGTACGTCTGCCATCTCTGCTTAATATGGGACTCCCTCATCAATACTCTACCATCCTCGTCTTTGATGCACCTTACTTGGTATAGATCTTGAGCCTTCCTCTCCCTCGCTTTAGCCAGCTGAAATAACTTCCTGTCCCCGCCTTTTTCCCCCAATTCCTCATACAGACGACCAAACGCCGTATTCTTAGCCTCCGTGACCGCCAGCTTCGCCTCCTTCCTCGCCACCTTGTACCTCTCTCTGTTTGTTCTCCTCTACTCCTCGCTTGTGCTCCCTGCCAACTTCGCATATGCTACCTTCTTCGCCTCCACTTTACCTTGGACAACATCATTCCACCACCAGTCGCCTTGATGCCTTCCAGAATAACCCCTCGCCACCCCTAGTAGCCTATATTATGTAATTTAGACGATATTTACACTCTAATTTAACCACACTTTATTGATGTTTGAATGTTAAAAGATAACAAAATGCTCTAATTGAGAAATTTATGTTTTGCAGGAGCCACTCTGAGCTAGGAGGGAGATAAAGAGCATTTTGGAGTCATTTATGAATGTACAAGGCCAATCAAAGGTTAGCCCTGGCGAAAAGGAGTGAGGAAAGCAAGAAAAAATGCAAAAGGCAGCTCCGCGACCGCGTACCTGGGCGCGAACCGCTCGCAGAGTGAAGGCGGTGAAGAGGCTAAAGTCCTCGAACGCGGACGGGTTTTTAAACGCGACAGAGTGTAGGAGATTTTATGTAATTTTTTGGGCAACTAACCGAAACCTATAAGAGCCCAAACTAGCCCAGAAGTCAGATTAGGTTTGTTTTAGACAATATTGGAGGCAAGAACTTGGGAGAGAAGATCAAACTATTCTTTAGAGTTTCTATCTTCTTTTTCTTACTTCTAATTGTGAATTATGTATCATATTAGTGCTATGTTTTGAATTAGTATGAGTAGCTAAACTTCTAATCTAGGGTTTTGATGGAACCTATTGAAGAATGAATTTCTTGTTATGTTAATATAGATTTGCCATAGTTTTATCTCTATTTGTTCAATTATATGCTTGTTGCGTTGATCAAAGGGCCCTCAATTAGTTGTTCCTATTTAGAGTGCTTACTCGGGAGAGAGTGCATATTTAGATCGTTGTTAAACAACATCACTCTGACGTATATGAGGGATCAATACGAAGGTTTTAAAGGTGGGATTAGGGATAACGAAACCTTGGGTGCGATCTAAGTGAGCTGTAATTAAAGCTAACTAGCGTAATTTGGGAGAATATGTCTAGTATATTGTAGTAAATACTCAAGAGAGAGTTACGCCAGTCAGAGTGCTCATGATCGATAGAGAAGACTTAGGCAAATTTATAACAAACATGGCGGAAAGGATTCCGACAATAGGGGAAATCATAACCTTAGATCATTCCTGTTATTGTCTACAACGTGTTCTTAGTTAGTTTTTATTTACTTCATTCGCATTAAGTAATAGTTAGTAGAAAACAACCAATATGTTATCTAAATATCTTGGAAAGTTGATTAAGTGGAATTGTGTGGGCTGTATTTGATAGGTTAATTCCCTGTGGGATTCGACTCCGAAATTGACAACCGAAATATATTTTCAGCGTCCGCTTTGTCCTTTTTATAAAACATAGTTGGGCGTGATCACACGGTTTCCACTGTGCACCGCAAGGAATTTCGCGAGCAAAATTCTTTGCTTCGCCTGCTTTGTAGAGAACCATAAATCTCGCGTAGCCTGCTTCTCTGCTTCAATTCGATTTCTGATTTCTTCTGCCTAACTTTCCAATTCTCATTCCTATTTTCTTCTTCTTTTTTTCCTTTGAAATTATTTCTTTGTTTCTTCCATCATTGTCTACTTATGTCAGTATAATATTTCCAATCAATAAATGATCATGAACCATTCTTGTAGTGTATAAAATCACATAAAAAATTTACTTTCGTCTTCAACGTTCGTACATATAAAATAGACTTAGTGGCGAATCCAGAATTTCGGGTTCGTGGATGCTTAAATTGTTTTGACGTAAAGTACTGTCAATCACATTGTATAAGTGTATAACAATTTGAACACAATCATAAAAAGAAATTAGTAAGAAAACTTATAGTATTAAAATTATAGACATCGGAAAACTGTAATGGATAACACAACTATCAAGAAAAGAATGCATTTTGCATTTTAGACGAATTGTTGGTCTCCAAAAAGGGTCGACGTATGGTGTCCCTTTTTAAGTAGATTTTCTTTTTCTTTCTTTGCCATAGTAATTTAGAGAAAGTAAAAATGATTTTTTTTTTTTAAAAAAGATAAAAGAAAAAGTCAGAAAAAAGAAGTAGAATTAGAATAGTGGCCACCGAAAAGAACAAAAACTGCCTAATTATTAGGGACTTACTTGAAGCTAGAATCGAACCATCGCTGTCCACTTTCATAAACTAAAACTGTCTTTCTAGACCAAAGCATCCAGCAAATGTTTTGTTACCTGGGTTCTTGTTATCCTATTATAGCGTTTCCTTAAAATTCAATATATTTATGCGCACTCTTTGTGGAGGTCCGTGGGTGCTTAAGCACCCAATTTTGATTAACAGATTCGTTCCTGAATAGATTCAATTAAACACAAATATAATATAATATTGTAAAAACCCGTGAAATTTTATGTCTAAAATAACGCCCAAATAGGTCCTCGTGTTGTATAACTGTGGAAATTCTTAACATGGACTTATTTTGAGTTAAAAGTACCCCGGGATTTGAAAGATAAAATTTTCCAGAAATTGTGTTGTTATGCGACGCACTATGCGATCACATAACGTGTATGCGGACCGCATAATGGTCGCATACCTAGGCAGACTTCAGCCCAAATTAAGGACAACTATGTGGTCCAGAATGCGATCGCATTCTGGTTATGCGGACCGCATAGTTGTCGCATTCTTGCCCATTGATTTTTGGTGAGGAAGGTTATGCGACGCACTATGCGATCGCATAACGTGTATGCGGACCGCATAGTGGTCGCATACCTGCACGGTGTGTTTTTAGTTTTGTCCCATCTTGAGGGCCATTCTGCGACCGGTCTGTGGACCGCATGTCACAGGGTTCCTAATTTCTAATTTTAAAACCCGACCCCCTATTCAATAAAACACTCCTCCCCTTCATTTTAACCATTTTCTGACTAAGAATGGAGAGAGAAAAAGAGAGTTCTTGAGAGAAAGGGTTTCAACATACGGGAATTATCGAGTTATTGTCTTCTTCACCTACAGAGGTAAGTCCCCACCCCATTTCCCTTAAATTTTCAGACTTTGGTTAATAAGTAGAACTCCCCTAAAGGAGTTCTTGAAGATAAAAGAGAAGAACCTTGCATGCATGTCCATTAATTGTCGTAATCTAGTAAAAGAAAGTGGGTTAGGGTTAATATTCAAAAATAAGGGGTTAGAAATCTAAGGGGTCATATAGCATTCGATAAAATGCCTAAGCGAGTTCGAATTGTATTCATGATTCCCAATTCTAAGATGGATGTGTTGCATTATGAATTAGATTGACATTGCTTGACGGTCCGGTGATTTGTGATAGAAATTAAAAGGGAAAACTTCGACACAAGGTATGTATGGCTAATTTTAACCTTTGTAGAATCTTCTTGTTGGTGTTCGAGCATATGGTATGTGTACTTTGTTTGAGATTATGTGAATTGATTGTTCTAATGTGGTGAGACGTAAGATTCTATTCTCTGATTGTCCTAGCTGATTTCCATACCACCGTGCTATGTGAGGTTGTG
>MDKH01197094.1:0-32640 GCA_005239495.1 Nicotiana undulata
TAGGATTGAGACGTGTTGGTTATGTTCTTTATGGTTCGGGTGGCATGGTATCGTTCGATTTCCTCGCAGTTTTGGAAATGCACTTATAGTAATCGATGTCGAATTTCGCATGGTTATTGATTTTGAGCTAGGTGGCTTGGAGTATTTCAGGTGGTCTAACGGTTGGATGGGATCACGCTCATGTACACGGCGCCCACACAACAATTTATGTCAAAAACAACCTAAGGGGAAGTCCCCAACACAGAGTTAGGCAATCCACTTACCTCGACTGCTCAACTCAACTCGAGATCATGTTCTTGCCACGATTACCCAATGGCCCAAATCCATTCAATTAAATTTCATAATGTAAATATAAGTTTAAGAAATTATCTAACTAATTAGTTCGAAGCAAATTCGCGAAATTAGGAAAATCGCCAAAAAAGTCTCCCGGGCCACGTCTCAGAATCGGGTAAAAGTTACTAATTCCAAACACCCATTCACTCAGGAGTCTAACCATACCAAATTTACACAAATCGGTACCAAACTCTCGCTCAAAACTAAAAACTCAGCCTAAGAACTTTATCCAATTATTCCCAATTTTTCATCCCTAATTCGAAATTAAAGGATGAATTTAAGCATAGATTCGTGGAAATTAGTCAAAACCGAGTTGGAATTACTTACCCAAAATGCCTAGGTGAAAATATCTCCCAAAATCGCAAATCCCCGAGCTCCCAAGTTCAAATTATGAATTTCGGATAAAACCCTCGATTTTGGGTCTTCAATTCTGCTCAGAAACATCATTCATCGTGTTCGCAAAAGCCTAGTCGCGAACGCAAAGAGTAAAATCACGCGCCCCAGATTTTCCCTACGCGAACGCGGGTATCCACACGCAAACGCATTCCCTTGTTCCTCCAACCCTATGTGAACGTGGCTAATATCACGCGATCGCGAAGGTTAAAGCATCGAACCCCTGCCGCCTCACTTCCTCTACGTGAACGCGGCCTACCCACGCGTTCGCGATTCACCCCTGGAAAACACCTACGCATTTGCATGCCTCCTTACGCGAATGCATAGAACAATTTCTCCCTTAGCCCAGATTAGCCTATGCTTTCGCGACACCCCTCATGCGAAAGCATAGAAGAACACCAGCACGAGCAAAATCTAATACTCTCTAAGTCCAAAATTTAGCCCGTTGAGCATCCGAAGTACACCCGAGGCCCCCGGAACCTCAACCAAATCTAATAACCATTCCTAATACCTCATTCAAATTTAGTCGAGACTTCAAACCACATCACATAACATCAAAATCAAGAATTTTTCATGGATTCAAGCCTAAGAACTTAGGAATTTTCCAAAATCTACAACCGATGCCGAAACACGTCAAAACTAGTCCGAATGACCTCAGATTTTACACACGGGTCATAAATATCACTACAGACCTTCTGCCACTTCCAGAATCCCATTCCGAGCCCGATATAGAAATTTCACGTATCGGCCAAAATCGCCTAAATTCTAACTTTCGCCAATTCAAGCCTAAATCTACTACAAACCTCAAAAACACATTCCGGACGCGCTCCTAACAAGCCGCAATATCTCAAAAGGACCAATAAATCTCGGACTCAGCTTCCCCTTCTTCCCGAACCTCATGACGCCCTTCATAGGCGATACCCGAAGAAAAACCCAATCACCAACCATAAATGCCAAAGCACGAACCTTTCGGTCCGTATAACTCTTTTGCCTGGACTAAGCTCTGCGAAGTCTCTCCTAAATCACCTTCACCTTGTCCAGGCCATACTGGACCAAATCTGTACCCAACAATTGGGCCTCGCCCGACTCAAACCATCCCACTAGAGACCGGCACCGTCTACCATACAAATCCTCATACGGTGCCATCTGAATGCTGGACTGGTAGCTGTTATTATAAGCAAACTCTGCAAGTGGAAAGTATTGATCCTATGACCCTCCAAACTCCATCACACATGCACAGAGTATATCCTCAAGAATTTGAATTGTGCGCTCGCACTGCCCGTCCGTCTAAGGGTGAAAGGTTGTATTCAACTTCACCCAGGTGCCTAACTCCTGTTGAACGGCTCTCCAGAACCGTGAAGTCAACTGTGTACCTCTGTCTGAAATGATAGATACTGGAATACCGTGTAGGCGAAAACTCTCCCTTATATAAATCTCAGCCAACCTTTCTGAGGAGTATGTAGTCAACACTGGAATGAAATGGGATGACTTGGTCAGCCGATCCATGATCACATAAATAGCATCGAACTTTCTTAAAGCCCGAGGAAGTCTAACCATAAAATCCATGGTGATCCGCTCCCACTTCCACTCTGGAAGCTCAATCTACTGAAGCAACCCTCCTGGTCTCTAATGCTCATATTTAACTTGCTGACAGTTGAGATACTTGGCCACAAATCTAACTATGTCCTTTTTTATCATTCTCCAACAATAGTGTTGTCTCAGGTTCTAGTACATCTTCGCGGCACCCGAATGAATAGAGTACTGCGAGTTATGGGCCTCCTCCAGAATCAACTCCCGAAGCCCATCAACATTGGGCACACAGATCCGACCTTGCATCCTCATCACACCATCATCCCATATGATCACGTCCCTGGCATCACCCCCGGACCTTGTCCTGAAGAACCAGAAGGTGGGGATCATCATATTGGCGCTCTCTAATATGGTCATAAAGAGAAGATCGAGCAACCACACAAGCTAATACCCGACAAGGCTCTGAAAGATTCAATCTCACAAACTGACTGGCTAAGGACTGAACATCCAAGGCGAAGGGCCTCTCAACTGCCGGAAGATATGCCAAACTCTCCGCCCGGCGACTCAAGGCGTCGGCCACCATATTGGCCTTCCCCGAGTGTTATAAGATAGTGATGTCATAGTCCTTCAGTAACTCCAACCACCTCCGCTGGCGCAAATTAAGGTCCTTCTTCTTGAATAAGTGCTGCAAACTCCGGTGATCCGTGAAAATCTCAAAGGGAACACCGTATAAATAATGACGCCAGATCTTCAGGGCGTGAACGATAGCTGCCAACTCAAGATCATGAACTGGATAGTTCTTCTCATGCACTTTCAACTATCTGGACGTGTAGGCAATCACCCTACCGTCCTGCATCAAAACCGCTCCAAGGCCAATCCTCGAGACATCACAATAGATTGTATAAGACCCTGAACCCGTAGGCAATACCAACACTGGAGCTGTAGTCAGGTCTATCTTGAGCTTCTAAAAGCTCTCCTCACACTCCTCAGTCCACCAGAACAGAGCACCCTTCTGGGTCAGTCTGGTCATAGGTGCTGGAATAGATGAAAATTCCTCTACAAAGTGACGATAGTACCCTGCCAAACCAGGAAACTGCGGATCTCAATATCTGATGATGGTCTGAGCCAACTCTGCACCGCCTCCACCTTCTTCGGATCTACCTTGATCCCATCATAAGACACCGCATGGCCTAATAATGCCACTAAATCAAGCTAAAATTCACACTTAGAAAATTTTGCATACAATTTCTTCTCCCTCAAAGTCTGAAGCACAGTCCTCAAGTGTTGATCATGATACTCCTGGGACCGAGAATACACCAAGATGTCGTCAATAAACACAATGACAAAGGAATAAAAATAAGGCCGGAACACACTGTGCATCAAATGCATAAAGGCTTCTAGGGCATTGGTCAGCCCAAATGACATGACAAGAAACTCATAGTGGCCATATCAGGTCTGGAAGGCAGTCTTCGGGATATCTGGCTCCCAAATCTTCAACTATTTATAGCCAGATCGCAGGTCAATCTTGGAGAATACCCTGACACCTTGTAACTGGTCAAATAAGTCATCAATGCGAGGCAAAGGATACCTGTTCTTCATTGTAACCTTGTTCAACTGTCGATAATCAATACACAAATGCATAGAACCATCTTTTTTATTCACAAATAATACCGGAGCACCCCAAGGTGATACACTAGGCCTGATAAAACCCTTATCAAGCAACTCTTGTAACTTCTCCTTCAACTTCTTCAACCCAGGAGGAGCCATGCAATAGGGAGGAATCGAAATGGGCTGAGTGCCCGACAACAAATCAATGCCGAAATCAATATCTCTGTCCGGCGGCATACCGGAAGATCAGCTGGAAAAACATCAGGGAAGTTCCTTACTTTAGGGATTGACTCAACTGAAGGGGTATCAACACTAATATCTCTCACATAGGCCAAATACGCATCACACCACTTCTCAACCATCCGTTGAGCCTAAGAAAAGAAATGACCATGCGGAGAGCATACTCTAAGGTACCTCTCCACTCTAATCTCGGTAAGCCTGGCATAGACAACGTCACGGTCTTGGCGTGAAAATCAAGAATAGCATAGTGGGGCGACAACCAGTCCATGCCCAAGATAACATTGAAATCTACCATGCCATGTAATAACAAATCAGCTCTGGTCTCAAAACCACTGATAACAATCAAACACAACCGATATACGTGGTCCACAACAAGATAATCTCCCACGGGAGTAGAAACATAAATGGGGGAGCTCAAAGAATCCCTAGGTATCCCCAAATGCGAAGCAAAATAAGTAGACACATATGAATATGTAGAGCCTGGGTCAAATAATACTGATGCATCCCTATGACAGACAGGGACTATACCTGTGATGACTGAATCGAAAGTGACGGCCTCTGAATGGGCTGGAAGGGCATAATACCTATCATGGCCTCCCCTTCTAAGGCGACCTCGACCTCCCCGACCTCCACCTCGAGTTGTTTGAGAAGGTGGGGAAGTAGCTAGGGCTGGAAGAATAGCTGGAGGACCTGGTGGAGCACGTGGGGCCTGATAAGTCTGATACGATGCACTCCTCCTAGCTCTGGGGCAATCTCTGAACATGTGGCGAGGGTCACCACACTCAAAACAACCCCTCAGAGGATGTTGTGGCTGAGACTGACTCTGAACTAGCATGTTGGACTGGACGGTAATGGCACCCTCAGCAGGAGGTATACTAAATACTGGCGATGCATAATAAGGCTCCTGAGGTCTAGGAGGAGCTGGAATACCACTGGCTGCTGGAAGAGCTAAATGAACAAGTCGACTCACAAAACCCCTACCATAGCATGTTGTTGGCGCATAAGCTCCCAAAAAATGACTTGTCTCTCGAGACCTCTTGGCCTCTCTCTCACCCCTGTCCCGGGCTAACATAGTCTCAATCCTCCGGGCAATACTCACGGCCTGCTGGTATCTGTCTCTAGCTCCCTGTCCATGTTGGTCCGAATACTGGGGTGGAGTGCCTCAATGAAGCGTCGAACCCTCTCTCTAACCGTAGAAACCAAGGCCGGTGCATGACGTGCCAAGTCATTGAAACGGACTACATACTCCGACACAATCATACTACCCTGGCGTAGGTGCTCGAACTCTGCATGCCAAGCATCCCTGAGGCTCTGAGGGAGCAACTCAAGCAAAAACATCTCTGAAACTTGAGTCCAAGTGAGTGAAGCTGCCTCGTCCGGACTAATCAGCTCATAGGCACGCCACCACTGATAAGACGCTCCCCTCAGCTGGAAAGCAGTGAATGAAACCCCACTCATCTCGGCAATGCCCATAGTGCGTAGAATACGATGACACTCCTCAAGAAAACCCAAAGCGTCATCTGAAGCTAGACCGCTGAAAATAGGTGGGTGGTACTTCTTGTACCTCTCAAGTCTGAGCTACTCTTGCTTAGAAGCAGCTACCCTAGCATCATGCTGAGCCGGAACCATTGGGGGTATAGGAATGTACTCTGGAGCCTAATCAACATGAACCCTCTACTCAAAAGTGCGGGATGCGGGAGTTTGTGCCCCTCCCCCGGCCTGAGATGTGACTGGAGCTATCGGGAGTAGCCCCGCCTGAGTCAGAGTGCTGAAGATGCTCATGAACTGAGCCAAAGTCTCCTAGAGGGTTGGAGAAGAAATAGGGACCTCTATGCTGGCTCTCCATGTAGAGCTGTTGTGGGCTCTTCTATCGCTGCTTTCGCCGGTGCTCAGGATGCACCCCATGCTCGTCCTCTACCCCTACCCCTGCCTCTGGCGTCTCTGAATGGGGGCTCGGGTGCCTGGTCATCGGTCCGCCTGGTACGGGTCCTCACCATATGTGAGAAAGAATAGAATAGAGTTTTAAAATCTTTGATAACAATAACTCGCACGACAAAGAAATCCAAAGAATGTGATTGTTCTTAACAGTTACATAGCCTCCCGAAGATAGATACGGACGTCTCCATACCGATCCGCAAAACTCTAATAAATCGGCTTGTGACTTGTGACTCCTATAAACCTAGACGCTCTGATACCAACTTGTCACGACCCGATTTACCCTCCGAAAGGCATCGTGACGACACCTAGTCTCTACGACTAGGTAGCCTAAATTTGCGGATAAAACTAAATTAAATACGATAAAAGTAAAGATAGGAAAAGAAAAATATAAATAAGCATAACATCGTTGCTCGGCATGTACCAAATATACCCCAAGACCCGGATTGTCACAACACAGTCACAAGCTTCTATACTATTATAGCTCTATACAAATTTGGAAAAGAAAATACATAGTAAGTATCTTTATAAGAAGGAATGGAAGGTGACTCAGGGATTCTGCGGACGCGGAAGAAATACCTTACGATCTCCTCAATGAAACTGTAAAGGCCACTAGCCACGCGGTTGAGAACTCGAACCTGGATCTATACACGAAAAACATGTGTAGGAAAGGGCATGAGTACACCATATTTGGTACCCAGTAAGTGCCAAGCCTAACCCCGGTCGAGTAGTGAAGAGGTCAGGTTAATTCTCTACTGCATTTCTAATTAAACAGTTTAAATAGCACGGGAAAAGAAAATAATTCTATAGTAAACAGTTAAAAGAATAATCTAAAATAAAAACAGTAAAAATGGAGCCCTTGGCTCAGCACAACGTATCACAAAGTGGAATCTCCCGGGGTACCGTCCCGTAGTTCCAAATATAAATATGCAGTACATGGGGGATCTCCTAGAATATGTCTGTAATTCCCAATTTAAATATGCGGTACATGGGGGATCTCCCAGAATACGTTTGTTGTCCCCAATTTAAATATGCAATCCGGGGGGGATCTCCCAGAATACGTCTGTAGTCCCCAATTTAAATATGCAATGATAAGTAAATGACAGATAAACATCAATGTTAACAGTTCATCTCTAAACAAAGGTAGGAAAAACATGGAAAAACTAACTAATCATGGCGCACGGAGTGTCAATTAGGCAATTTGATATGAAAACAAGTAAGCATGCTTCCCTAATCTAAGATGAACAGTTAAACACATTGAAGTAATGTAATAGAAGAACAAAGCAGTTTATAATTTTCGAAGGAAAATGGGAATTTTGCAAGAATGTACTGTGTACGTACTCGTCACCTCACGTACACGGCTCCCACACAAAAATTTATGTAAAAAACAACCTAAGGGGAAGTCCCCAACACAGAGTTAGGAAAGCCACTTACCTCGACTGCTCAACTCAACCCGAGATACGTTCTTGCCACAAGTACCCGACTACAAATGGCCCAAATCTATTCAATTAAATTGCATAATGTAAATATAACTTTAAGAAATTAATCTAACTAATAAATTCGAAGCTAATACGCTAAATTAGGAAAATCGGCGAAAAAGTCCCCCGGGCCCACATCTCGGAATCGGGTAAAGGTTACAAATTCCTAACACCTATTCACTCACGAGTCTAACCATACCACATTTACTCAAATCGGATACCAAAATCTCGCTCAAAACTCAAAAACTCAGCCAAAGAACTTTATCCAATTATTCCCAATTTTTCACCCCTAATTCGAAATTAAAGGATGAATTTAAGCATAGATTCGTGGAAATTAGTCAAAACCGAGTTGGAATTACTTACCCAAAATGCCTAGGTGAAAATCTATCCCAAAATCGCAAATCCCCGAGCTCCCAAGTTCAAATTATGAATTTTGGATAAAACCCTCGATTTTGGGTCTTTAATTCAGCCCAGAAACGTCCTTCATCGCGTTCGCGGAAGCCCAATCGCGAACGCGAAGAGTAAAATCACGCACCCCATATTTTCTCTACGCGAACGCGGGTATCCACACACGAACGCGTTCCTTAGTTCCTCCAACCCTATGCGAATGCGGCTAATATCATGCGACCACGAAGGGTAAATCATTGAACCACTGTGTCACGATCCAAAATCTAACCATGGTCGTGATGGTGTCTATTGTGTTACAAGACAAGCCTACTTCCAAAAATATTACTATTGACTGATTTTAAGAATTTAATAAAACTTTTCCAATGAATTAATTCCTGATAAACTAAACCAACTCTAAATATAATTCATATAAAGATATGGAAGCTAGCCCCAAACAACGGGGTGTCACTAAGTCATGAGCGTCTAATACTATGAACTAAGATATATAAACTGTCTAACTGTCCAAAAGAAGAAATGACAAAAGGAGTAACAATGTCCTGCGGACAATGGCAGCTACCTTGCAATCTCCACAGATAGCCTGCCTGAACTCAACGATCGCAGCGCTCTAACTCACATGAATCTGCACATAAAGCGCAGGGTGTAGTATGAGTACAACTGACTCAGTAGTAACAGAAATAACTAAAGAACTGAGCAGTAGTGACGAGCTAAGCAAAGCAGTCCAATTATTTATTTTCACAATTTAAAAATACCAGGAATAAACAGGAAAATTCCATAACTCAGTAAATGCCACAAAGAAATTAAACAGATAAAATGCAGCAACAGCAAAAGTACATGCAACCTCACAACAATGTCACTCCATCACTCGCACTCAGCACTCAACACTCAATACACTCAACACTCTGCGCTCACTGGGGGTGTGTACAGACTCTAGAGGGGCTCCCAAAGCCCAAGCTCTAAGCACGGACAACTCACGTGCTATCATATCAATACATGGATCCGCATGGTCAACTCACTTGCTACGCAGACAACTCACGCGCTATGGTATAAATACGTGGACCCACACGGTCAACTCACGTGCTACGCGGACAACTCACATGCTATGGTATTAATATCCTCACAACCAGGCCATCATATCAATACTTGGATCCGCACGGTCAACTCACGTGCTACGCGGACAACTCATGCGCGATGGTATAAATACCTGAACCCGCAAGGTCAACTCACGTGCTACGCGGACAACTCACACGCTATGGTATTAATATCCTCACATTTAGGCCATCGGTCTCACTCAATCATGTACCTCACTAGCCTCACCATCATCAACAAATAAGGGGACACAACCCACATCAAGTATCACATCATATTAGCAAATAATAGAGACTGGGGTAAACTTGTAAAATAATTTCTATGACTGAATATAATTAATGTGAGCATGAATAAAGCCTAAGCATGATCCTTAACATGAAGGCAGACAAGTTCAACAACAAGTAACTGCATAAACACAGATAATGGCTATTAGGCCTCACGGGACAGACCAAGTCCCAATCCATCGAGGTATACACCCACACAGCTGTCACCTAGCGTGGGTATCACCTCCAAACAATCACATGGTATCAATTTTCTCCGGGTTTATACTCTCAAAGCAGAGTTAAAACTGTTACTTACCTCAACAGCGTAAAATCCTACTTCAGGATGCCCTCGTCTCTAGACTCGGTCTCCAAAAGCTCTGAATCTAACCATAATCACATTAATACCATCAACATAGGCTAACAAACCGAATTCCACAATAAAAACTACAAAATATGCCAAAAATCCGAAATCGGCCAAACCCTGGCTCTCGGGCCCATATCTCGAATTTAATCAAAAATGGTATAATAATAATCCTCGTCTTCTCCTGAGTCTAACCATATAAAATTCATCAAAATCGGACTCCGTTTGGTCGCTCAAATCCCCACCTCCAAAACTCAAGCCCTAACTCCCTCAATATCACTTTAAAATCATCTATCAAATCCCAAAACGAAGATGGATTCATGAAATATAACCAAAATCGAGTAGAGAACACTTACCCCAATCCCTATGGTGAAATATTGCCTCCAAAAATTGCCCAAATTCGAGCTCCCCAACTCAAAATATGATCGAATTAACAAACCCTAGTTTTATATATTTTCTGCCAGCTATTCTGCCTTGTTTCTTATGTCAAACGATCCTGAAACTCTCTTTTTATGCCTCTAATGGATTCCTTGTGCAATTCTAGTCCAGTTAGGCTTTTGAATCACTCAATTTGACCTTATAATGAATGAGATATGTAGGTTTTAATATTTGCAAATAGTGCAGATTTTTAAATACGTCGTCAGTGGCAATTTCATAATTAATCTGAAAAATCTGAAAACCTTAGTAAAATGACCATAAATCCTCATACGATGTACAAATTCGATGATTCTTTTTGTTACGGGTCCGTAATTACGATACGGATTTAATGCTTCATTCAAAACAGAAATTGGAGCTCATTTGTTCAATATGATATCATTTATGCTTGAAGAAACAACGTCGAAACATAAGAAAAACGAGTGCAACACAATCAAAACCTATTCGAACCGAGCTCCTCGGGACCCCGTACGAACATACTAACAAGTACCATAACATAACCCGAACTTAGTCGAACCTTCGAAACACCCAAAACAACACCAAAACACCATATCAACCTCGAATTCAAGCCTAAGAACTTCTAAATTTACAACTTTCGCCAATTCAAGCATAATTCTACCACGGACCTCCAAATTAAATTCCGGACACACTACTAAGTCTAAAATCACTTAAAGAAGCTAATCGAATCATAAAAATCCCAATACGAATTCGTTTACTAAAAAGTCAAAAACTTGGTCCAACCTTTCAAATTTATAGCTTCTAGCTAAGACCATTCTCCCAAATCAATTCTGGATAACCTGAAATACCAAAACTGACGATTCACATAAGTCATAACACATCATACAGATCTACTCATGCCCTTAAACAACTGAGTAAAGTGACATTTCTCAAAACGACCGGTCGGATCGTTACACCCTGCCGCCTCACTTCTTCTACGCGAACGCGGCCTAGCCCACGCGTTCGCGATTCACCCCTAGCCAAAATCTACGTGTTAGCATGCCCCCTTATGCGAATGCATAGGACATCATCTCCCTTAGCCCATATTAGCATGCGCATTCGCGACACCCCTCACGCGAACGCATAGAAGAACACCAGCACCAGCAAAATCTGATACTCTCTAAGTCCAAATTTTAGCCCGTTGAGCATCTGAAACACACTCGAGTCTCTCGGGACCTCAACCAAATATACTAACCAGTCCCAATACCTCATTCGAACTTATTCGATCCTTCAAACCACATCACATAACACCAAAATCAAGAATTTACTTGGATTCAAGCCTAAGAACTTAGGAATTTTCCAAAATCTACAACTGATGCCGAAACACGTCAAAACTAGTCCGAATGACCTCAAATTTTACACACATGTCATAAATGTCACTACGGACCTGTTTCCACTTCCGGATCCCATTCCGAACCCAATATCAAAATTTCACCTATCGGCCGAAATCGCCGAAATTCTAACTTTCATCAATTCAAGCCTAAATCTACTACAGACCTCGAAAACACATTCTGGATGCGCTCCTAACCCCAAAATCACTCAACGGAGCTAATGGAGTCGGTGGAATTCCATTACGGATCCGTCCTCACACAGTTCCAACTACGGTCCGAATTCTAAAGCTTAAACTCATATTTAGGGACTATGTGTCCCAAAACTCTCTGAAATCCACAACTAATCACTCCGACAATTCCTACAAGCAGAAAACAATATGGGGAAAGCAGATATTTGGGGATCGGGGCACTAACTCTCAAAATGATTGATCAGGTCGTTACACCATACTATTTGAAGACGATTTCTGTCACGACCCAATTTCCCAACCCTCAGGATCGTGATGGCGCCTAACACCATACTTGCTAGGCAAGACAATGTTAGAGGGATTCAATATTTAAAATAATTAAAATATAATACTAACTCTAAAGTTATCCAATAAGTGAATCCAGAATAATATGAGAGATAATGAGACGAAACATCGAAGCTAATACTAATATCTAGCTACCCAGGGTTTAGAATCATAATTCACGAACTACTAGAGAATACTACAAGTAATTGGCTCAAGAAATAGTGTATAACTATTTTGAATCAAATAAAATAGTAACTAAATAATATAGAGAAGACTCCAGGAATCTGCGGACACCAGCACATCTACCTCGTATCTCCGTGCGAAGAATACTGGCTCTAGCTCGAACTCAGCTCGGACCTAAACCTAGATCTGCACAAGAAGTGCAATATCAGTACAACTGACCCCATGTACTAATAAGTGTCAAGCCTAACCTCGGCGAAGTAGTGACGAGGCTAGGACAAGACACCACATAAAAACCTGGATAGAATAACTATGCTAACAGAAATAACAGCAAATAAAGAATTTAAAACAGCGAATAATGGGAATGAAGCATGCGATGGGGAATTTTTAACATAAGGAGTGTTGCGCCCCCTTTTTCTCCCAACACTCCTTTCGGGGCCGGTTATAAAGGGGTTTATGACATTGGGTCGGGACAACTCGTTCCTTTTGGGAAAAGGGTTTTTGCATCTTTGAAGAGTCTCCACCTAACGATTTTGCGGTGCGTTAGGGCACCTAGGGGGTTTCATTTATAATTATGATTCGATAACCAGAGATAGGGTAAGGGGTTGAAATTATCCCAAGGGGAAGGTTTTAGGCACCCCTCAGGATCCACAAGTGTGGTTCCCGGCCAAACAGCTTTTTGTGAATTTGTACAATTTAGCAAATAAACAAGTAAGGCTCAAATATAGGGGATTTAAGTCTAAGTACAAATATTTAAAAACAGTTAGGCTATATTTTGAAAGGGATTGCGAACTAAGCACATTCATGAAAGTAAAGGGGTATCCTATGTTTATTTATAATATGGATCACATCAATGCAATACCCGGTATGACACTCCTCAAAGAGGGGCTACACCTGGTATTAACGCACCAGTCATCATATTCATATCTACCCTTTCCCACCCCGTGAAGGTAACTAAAGCGAGTGTTGGTCTCGACCTTTATTGCATGCTGTTACCCGTCCCATTCTATCAGTCCCGGAGGAAGTTAGGACTTTTATCCTATAAGGGAGGTTCTAGGCAGACCCTCGGGTTTTAAAAGGTGAAAATACTAATATGACACATAATAAAACACATAGGACTTCAATTATGGGGAGCATGGAAGACAAACAGAAGGCCCAGGTATACCTCCACACATAGTACACATAAACAACATGACTCATGCACAGTTAAGGTTAAAATTCATGTTCAGATCCTAAGCATGGTTTCTAAGTGATAACTCAAAGACAGATTTTATTGCATAACTCAGAGAGGAAGTCCTAATCAGGCTTGCCTACTGGTTCTGAACATGTTAACAGTTAAACACTAATCATAGAAGACGGTTCTGGTTTTATTTATTTATGGTTGATTACCTAAGGCTTGCTTAGGTGTGTAGCAATCATTCAGAGTTGATAACAACTTTAGGTCGTCATACCTAACAACATACAGTTCTAGGTCTTGCAAATATTCAGAGATTTATTACCGGTTTGTTAGAGCAGGAGAACTGTTTTATATGTCTGTATTTAGACTAAGTGTAGTTAAATGAGTATGATCATATAACATGATGTCTAATGCAGAATTATGCATATGCAGTTACTAAAATATGATCTCTAAATGTACATCAAGTTATGCACAGTTTCGAAATAGGCAGGAGTGACAGTTTTTAATGTTGTTACCTAAAGCAGGATTTTTTAAGTATGTAGCATGGTGAACAACACATTTATCCTAAGTAAAGATTTCTAAATGCACATCACAACATTATGCACAGTTTCATAATAGACATAAATGATAGTTTTTAATGTTATTTACCTAGAAACATGATTTCTAATATGAGACATGATTTTGTTAACATTATTCATTCCAGGACAGGATTCCTAAATGAAGTTTCAGGACAGGTTCATATGGCAGAGTCATATGATAGCAATTGTTTTGTTGGGTATTATTTACCCTATAGACATGATTTCTAAGTGCAGGCAATAAATAATGACATGCTGAAAGAAAACAGTATGAATGAGCCTAAGTAGCATGATATCTAATGCATGTCATGCTTGGAATGTTGTACCTAAACATGGATACTATTGCGCATAGAGAAAATAAACCTAGAAACAGGATCTCTACCCTTGATTATACTACAACATGCACATCACCCATCCATTTTCACTATTCGTCCCCATAGTTGTTTTACAATAATTATTACAGACCTCTTAATAGGAATTACATAATTGAAATAGAAGAAAAATAAGAAGCTAACTATAGGGAGCCTACAGAATAGGCCCAGATCTCCATGTCCTCAATGTCAGGTACTGTTTCACAACCTTTTCACAATCCGGGTGTGTCAGAGTTCCCTAAGGACCTCAAGGGATCCCGGGCAGTGCTCACACCCATATTTCATAGCCAAGATAGAGTAAGTGTAGTGTGGAAAGGCCAGCTCTTGTGTGTCAAAGTTCAGAGGGAGCTCAAGGGTCCCAAGGTAATGCTCACACAAAAGGGGCAGAACTTAGAGGGGGGTCTAAGAGTAGAGTGAGAGTGCTTGAAATAGTTCAAAAACCTTGAGTAAGTAAACAGTTTTGGAAAAGAGATTTAATGGAAGCAACTTTGTAAAATTGTCTTAGTAAAGCAGCTTGAAAAGAGCAGGGTCAACAAGCAACAGACCAACCTTAGAACCCAAACAGGTCCAGCATCACACATGGAACAAAGAACCAAGACAGGTTCAGCACCACAAACCTTCACACAGGGGTATTAAGGATTGGGAACATATAGGGCACACGATGACAAAGGCAGCATAATATTCATAAGGATTCAGGGGATTGGGGGATACAGTAGGGTATAGGATCATGCTAACATAACAGTACCAAATAGTTCAAGACAGTAGGATACATTCTAATCAAACTAATGTACCAAACACAGGCGTGAAGATTCAAATGGAGCATGTATCAAGTACATAAAGGCATGCTGGTTATGACAAGTAGAGGATAGCTTAACATGTGAATGGGGTTCAGGATCCTAGTTACATGTTGAACAACAAAATAATAAGTAAAAGCAAATTAGAAACACAATGAATTGCAACAGTGATATAAACATGTTGATTTGAGAACTGAAATCTAAATTAGAACGTACCAGTGAGGTGAAGAAAACAGTAACACAAAGCAAGAGATAGGAGATGCACAGTAGTTAGCCTTGGCTTGCAGCCGGCCAACTTAGAGTAGTAGCAAGTAGCACAGAAGAGAGAATAGAGAGAGTAGCAAGTTTTAGTTGTGAATGAGAGAGTTGAACAGATTAGTTCGTGTCTGTGTGTGTTTTGAAAAATAGGAAGACTGTGCATATATAGCAGTTTAGAAGCTAGGCAAATAGGCAAGAATCAATTGTTCATTAATTATAGAACTCAGAATCAATTAAGAATAAAAATCAGTCCAAGTCTCTCCTTAATTAAGGGAGTCACTTACCAACGGTAAAAGACAGGAAACCAGTTAAGGAAAGAAATCACATAGCCGGAATATAGGGTAGTGTAACAATTAAGGAAAGAATTCAAACACTATAGGTATAGAACAAGCAATTAGGTATAGATTCATAAAGTTCTAATTAAGTAAATAACAGCAAGAATCAATCAATAATATAGCCAACCACATAATAAGGTAATATTTTAAAGATGGTAATCAAAAAGGAATAAGTAGCTGGAAATCTGTAAGGAGTATTAACACAGTAAATCAAGGATTCGATAATCAAAGAATAGAACTTATTAAGGGAAATAGTATAGGTTTCCACGAATAAACAAACAAACAAGTTTTAAATAGGCAGAACCAAATCGGAAACCCTAATAAGACATTACTAGGGTATCACAAAAATACTCAAATTAATCGAGACATATTCATGAGACTCAGACATACAAACAAGTCGAATGAACATACAGTAAAGACGAACTCAGAGTCCAAGAGTAAATGTCAAAAATTAGGGGTTTTCAACATAATCAGTTAGGCTAAGGGAGAACTTAATAAAAATTGTTTAAACATGACAAGAATCGTAGAATAACACTTAAAATCAGATAAACCCGTTTTGGAGAAAAGGTTTCAGAAACCCTAGTCATGAAGATGAAGAATCACTTTAGAAAAATCGAAAAAACCTTTGAGGAAACAACAAAAAGCTCATAATATACACAGATCTAAGACAGATCTAAAAGAAATCGGAAAAACTTAAGAGTTAGGGTTTCAGAGAACCCAGAGAAGACAAGAAAACCTTAAAATGTTACCGGCTTTAGCCGGAAAAGTCATAGATCTTACTCAAATGGCCGGAGGTGGCCGGAAAATGGCATGAAAGACCATGGGTAGGAGTTGAACCACTCCAGGTTCACCTGAGGACCTCAAGGTGGTATCAAACCGGCGTGGGGTGAAGTAGAGGCTAGTGGAGGGTGAGAGGACATAACTTCCGGCGAGGGAGGTGACCGGAGAAGACGGACAGAGTCCATCGGAGAGGAGGAGACGAGAAGCTTCTAGAGAGAACTGGAGATAGAGAGAGAGGGAGGTAGAGAGATGAATGAGAGAATGAAAATGAGATGGGGGTAGTCGTCTGGGACTAATTAAGGAAGGGGTGAATTTGGGCCGTTGATCAAAATTGATCAACAGCCAGGATTAAATTAGGTGTTGGGTCGGGTAGGATAGGGTATTGGGTTATGTAATTGGGTTAAAGACCAAGTTTAATTTAGGATAGATTTTAAATAAACATTGGCTACTTGTTAAATATCCATTAAAATTAGATACATAATTAATTGAAATTAAGTCTAAGTAGGTGAAATTAAAGTGATTAACTAATATTTAAAATATGAAATGACTAATTATTGAATTAAAATAGTATACAATATGTATTAGGCTATAATTGCAAAGCTATTGTAATTATAGCCAAATAATGCCAAATTGGCTATTTTGTTAAATAATTAAATCCGGATAGGATAAAATGATATATTAAGCTAAAACATATTTTGAAATCCTTTGCAATGAAATTTATGATTAATTATGGGATATAAAAGTACTGGATAAATTAGAAATATATTGATAAAAATATGGGAAAATTATAGAAAAATTCCCATTGTTATAAAAACTGATTTTGAAGGTATATATGCAAATTTAAAAATAGTTTGAGAAAAAATTGGGTATCAACAAGGAGTGAGGAAAACAATAATACAGAATTAGACAGTAATCCACAATAATTTTAGCAATTAAAAATAGAAAGGAAACTTGCACGGCATCACCATTCGTGCTTTACTCTCAGCCTCACCAAATAATAAATAGAATACACAGCATCACCCTTCGTGCTTTTACTCTCATCCTCACCAGATTATAAATAAGAATGCAGGGCATCACCCTTCGTGCTTTACTTTCTTCCTCACAATATAAATAAATCATGCATGGCATCACCCTTAGTGCTTTACACTCTTCCTCACAATATAAATGAATCATGCACGGCATCACCCTTCGTGCTTTACACTCTTCCTCACCAATCACAGAATCATGAATAACATATAAAGAGGAATTTCACAAATTCATCATAGTTTCTATCACCATTTAATATTTCAATCTCAACTCAATGTTCACAATATTATTCATCTTGGTGGAACCGGATACTAATCTTCCAACATTTCAATAACAACAATAATCATAGATGATAGGCTTTAAAACAACCAAAATAACAAGAATTAACGTTAACTCGCATGGTATGACTTGATCACAACATATAGGTACTCGTCACCTCACCTATACATTGTATTTAGAACCAAAACAAGTAACAAGTAGTCACACAACACCTATTCCCTCAAGCTAAGGTTAGACACAACACTTACCTCGATTCTGCAGGCCACTCACTGCTCAATTATAACTTTTCCTTTCGAATTCACCTCCAACACACTCGTATCTCAAAGCCATGTTACTCTGAACTTTGATTATTTTACAGCATGGAAGTTAAAAAACAGGCAGGATCTGCGGACATCGATGCCGGAAACCTCGAACGGGAACTCGTTGGCAACCTCCAAGCTCGCCGGTTTTAGGGGCTGTTTTGCGGCAAAATTGGCAACGATTTGAGTTGTTGTTTCAGGGACATTTGGTTTGTTTATTCGGCTGGTTTAGGGCCATTTTAGGTGGTGCTAATGTGTAACAACCCAACCGGTCGTTTTGGCGTTATAGGACCCCGTTTCCCTGAATGAGACTTCCCGTAGTGGCTTTTTAAGATTTATGACCTGTGGGGACGGGTGGTTCGGGATTCGGAAGAGTTTAGAGTAGTATAGGAACACTTAGTTACTTAAGGTTGGCCTTTAAGGCCAAGTTTGACTTCGGTCAACGTTTTGAGTAAGCGACCTCAGAATCGAGTTTTGATGGTTCTGATAGCTTCTTATGATGATTTCGGACTTGTGTGTATGTCCGTAATGGGTTTTGGATGACCCGGGAGCATTTCGACGCCAAATAGAGAAATAAGAGTTTCCTTAAGTTCAAATTGAGGCTTGGAACGTGTTTTTGTGTTATCGAGGTCGGAACAGAATTCCGAGACTGGGAATAGTTTCAGTATGTCATTTATGACTTGCTTGCAAAATTTGGTTTCATTCCGAGTAGTATAGGTAGGTTCGGCGCATTGAAAGCGAATTCTAGAACTTGAAGTTCAAAGTTTGATTCAATTTGGTTTTAGGGTCGGATTCTTAGTTTCGTTTTTGTTTTTCATGTTCCAAAAATTCGAGCGGGTCTGTATCATGAATACAGACTTGTCAGTGCCTTTGGACGGGGTCCCGAGGGGCTCAGGTGAGTTTCGAACCCCTCTGAGCTAAATGCAAAACACCAAATTTTCACAGTCTAGTTTCCTTATGTGCGATCGCGGGTGCACTCACGCGATTGCATAGAAATAATTGGCAGGGTGTGGGTAAATTCCCTATGCGATCGAAAATGTCTGTCCGCGTTCGCACTAGGTAAGGTTGTGGCCTGGCCCAGCTTTTGTTCTCCGCGTTCGCATTTCCCCTCCCCCGCGATCGCATAGTACTAGCCCAGCTAGCCTCCGCGATCGTATGAACCCCTCCCGCTATCGCACTGTAGGCCTTCAGGGGCCCTAGCCAGTTGACCATCGCGATCGCATTGCCCCTGTTGCGATCGCATACAAGGGGAAGCTGGGCAGTGTTAGATTAAAACGGGACTTAGTACCTTTTGAGCCATTTTTTTCTTCACTTGGGGCGATTTTTGGGACCTTTCAAAGAGGAGATTTCACCTACCAACTGAGAGTTTCGAGTCTGTGGGAGACGATTTTGGAGTTCGGGTGCATTCTTGACCCGGAAAGTAGGCTCGGCACGAGGTGAGTCTCCTTTATAACCTTGTAAGAGGGAATTGTCCCCATAGGTGATTATAAATAATTGCATGTACGTATTTGTGGGGTCTACGCACGCATGAGGTGACGAGGGTCCGTGCGTAGCTAATACTATATTATGTCGGATAGTTTTAGGACTCACAAGCATGTTTTTATGTGCCTTGTATGTGACCTTAAATGTATTTTGGGTTGCTTAGTATCCTTGAATTGGGATGAAGATATTTAGGAAGTTATATTCAAAATTTCATTACTTAAATTCTTGGCTTCAAGCATAATCTCTGTTAAATCCTTAAATTAATGATAATTTTGTGTATGTATATGGGCACCCGTGTCGCATGTATGATTCGTGAGCGGGATATCCCTATCATTATGTCAACTGCATCGCATGTTCGATTACCGAGCGGGGTAATAGATGCATCTATGGTTCGAGCCATTCGACCCTCGGCGGTGCACATTTATTTTCCCGACGCTTCGGCCGTACGCTTTCGGCATACTATGTGCTATATAATTGACTGGGAGTTGTAATACTTGTATAATTTGATTCATGTAAAAAGGAAAATGAGTACATTATATGCTAGTGCAATTTGACGTGTAAAGGTAAATTACAAATTTATACTTGATATTTCATGACTTTGTGATTATTACGACTGCTATCCCTGCCTAGCCTTCATTTAATTATATAATTACATTTTTACCCTATTAAACATCATGTTGACCTCTCGTCACTACTTCTTCGAGATTAGACAGGATACTCACTGGGTACATATCTGTTTATGTACTCATGCTACGCTTCTGTACTTAATTGTACAGGTTTTGAGGCAGGTGCATCTGGTTATCAGACCGGGGAATCGATCCTGAGAGTATATTATGTACCTGACTTCACGGTGAGCTGCTTCCCTTGGCGTTTCTCAGCAGCACTATGGAGTTGTCTTTTGTTTATATCTGTCTACTTCTTTCAGACAGTAGAACAGTTCATTCTATCTTTTGTATATTCTACTAGTCCGCCTGTAGACTTGTGACACTAGTTCCTGGCACACGTAGTAGACATTACATTTTTGGAACTGTATATGTTGACTATGATCCTTTTGGGTACATTGGTTCAAGTTGGTTAATTTATCCATTTTCACTTAATGATTTTAAACTTAAAACTTGGTAAGTATTGGAACATTTTATGTAAAAAAGGAAATCTCGCTAGTAGAACAAGTGTTGGCTTGCCTGACCCCGGTGTTGGGCGCCATCACGACCTGAATTAGGATTTTGGGTCGTGACAACATGGTATCAGATCTCTCGGTTCACGTAGGTCTCACAAGTCACGGGCAAACCCATCAGAGTCTTGCGGATCGGTACGGAGATGTATGTACTTATCTTCGGGAGGCTATAGGGTGTTAGTAAACCTCTCTTTATTCATATTATATCGTGCAGTCGATGGTATACTAAATCTCACTCTTCTATTCTCTTACAGATGGTGAGGACACACGCAGCTGACATTCCAGACCCGGGAGATGCCGCTACCCCCGCCGTCTGAGGCTGTGGCAGAGGCTGGGGGGCACCGGCCCGAGGTAGGGGATGAGGGCGTCCTAGAGATGTTCCATTAGAACCCCCAGAGGATCCAGCAGAGGATCCCATTACTGAGGAGCAGGGCGAGGTGCCCCCAGCAGATCCAGCTCCGATGGATTTCATGACTGCACCAGGCTTCCAGGAGGTCATGGGCCGTATGATGCGGTTCATGGACACTATGACTCATGCTGGTTTATTTCCAGCGGATCCTGCCACATCTCAGGCAGGAGGGGGAGTCCAGACCCCTACTTCCCAGGCCGCAGGACATGCAGCAGAAGTATATCAGTACACTGCATGTGGGTGGAGCCCAGCCTATAGCAGCAGCACATGAGCTTAGACCGGCTGCGGACGGTGATCCGCAGAAGTAACTATTGGATAGATGGACTAGATTGCACCCTCTTGTCATCGTAGGTGAGCGGGGCGAGGATGCCCAGGACTTTATTGATAGGTGCAGGTATAGATTGCACAACATGAGGATATTGGAGTCCCATGGAGTTGACTTCACTACTTTTCAATTAGAAGGCGGGGCCCGCAGATGGTGGCAGTCTTATATCCTTGGTAGACCGGCAAGTTCCCCTTCCATCACTTGGGAGTAGTTCATTCAGTTGTTCCTGGAAAGATATATTCCACCCTCCGAGAGGGAAGAGCTGCGGTATCAGTTTGAGCAGCTAGAGCAGAGACAGATGCCAGTGACAGACTACGAGGCCAGGTTTTTTTAGTTGTCTCGTCATGCCCTTATGATACTTCCTACTAATGCTGAGAGAGTGCAGAGATTTGTAGCTGGGCTGCACTCAGGTATTATGGCCAACATGGCCCAAGAGGTGGATATGGGGACTCCCTATCAGCTTGTCGTCGAGATAGCTCGCCGGATTGAGGGCTAATGATCGAGGGGCAGAGAACAGGGTCAGCAGGACAAGAGAGCTAGGTTTTTTGGAGATTTCAGAGGTGCCCCAGCCAAGGGTAGAGGTCAGTTCGGTAGGGGAAACCTAGAAGGCCTCCATATTTAGCTCCTCCGCCACCACCCCGTGGTGTTCCAGTGAGGCCCTATTTCAGCACCATGCCGGAGAGTTCTTACCACCCACCAGCCCTTCAGGGTTCCTCCGGTGGGTATTCCGGTCATCAGGGGTTTTCTAGCCCTTACTTTAGTGTTATGCCAGAGAGTTCTCACCGTCCCCCGGCTATCCAGGGTTCTTCGCCTTCAGGGAAGCAGGTTATGGTACCGAGGGGATATTATGAGTGTGGGGATCCAGACCATATGAGGAGGAATTGTCCCAAGATTCGGGGCAAGGCCATTCAGCAGAGTTATCAGCCTACATTCTCAGCATCGGCACCCCGTCCACCCAAAGGTGGAGGACAGGCTGGTAGAGGTCGTCCTAGAGGTGGAGGCCAGGCAGGGGGAGCTCAGCCAGCTCCTATTCATTCCAGCGGAGGTTATTCTTCTAGTGCACCCACCAGATTCTATGTTATTCCCGCCCGATCAGATGTGGTGGCCTCAGATGCCATGATCACAAGTACTATTTCAGTATGTGGTAGAGAGGCATCAGTGTTATTTGATCCAGGATCCACTTATTCATATGTATCAGCCTTATTTGCTTGGTTCCTGGATGTTCCTCGCGAGTCCTTGGGTACTCCTATTTATGTGTCCACTCCCGTGGGCGATTCTGTGGTGGTAGACCGGATTTATCGGTCCTATGTGATTACATTTTGTGGGTTCGAGACTAGAGAGGATCTCCTATTGCTCGATATGGTTGATTTCGATATTATCCTAGTCATGGATTGGCTATGTCCCTATCATGCCATCTTGGATTGCCATGCAAAGACGGTTACCCTAGCCATGCCCGAGTTTCCTAGGCTGGAGTGGAGAGGTTCCTCAGTTAGTGCAGCTAGTCGAGTTATTTCATTCTTGAAGGCTCGACATATGGTCAAGATGGGTTGTCTGGCGTATCTTTCTTATGTGCCACCGCCGAGTCTCCGACGATTGACTCAATGCCAGTAGTTCGAAAGTTTGCTGATGTTTTTTCTTCAGACCTTCTAGGCATGCCTCCGGATCATGATATATAGTTCTGTATTGATTTAGCCCCAGGCACCCAGCCTATTTCCATTTTCACATACCGTATGGCTCCAAAAGAGTTGAAGGAGTTGAAGGAGCAGCTTGAGAAGTTGTTGGCTAAGGGGTTTATCAGGCCGAGTGTGTCGCCGTGGGGTGCTCCAGTGCTATTTGTGAAGAAGAAAGATGGGTCCATGCGGATGTGTATTGACTACCGCCAGTTGAACAAGATGACCATAAAGAATAATTATCCATTGTCGCGCATCGATGATTTGTTTGACCAGTTGTAGGGTGCTCGGGTGTTTTCTAAGATCGACTTGAGATCGGGCTATCACCAGTTGATGATTCGGGACTCGGACGTTCCGAAGACTGCTTTTCGTATGAGATATGGCCATTATGAGTTCCTGGTGATGTTCTTTGGCTTGACTAATGCCCCAGCATCATTTATGGACTTGGTGAACAGGGTGTTCTGGCCGTATATTGATTCTTTTGTCATTGTCTTCATTGATGACATTCTGATTTACTCACGTAGCGTGGGCGAGCACGAGCAGCATTTGAGAGTTGTGCTCCAGACTTTGCGAGAATGGAAGCTATATGCTAAGTTCTCCAAGTGTGAGTTTTGGTTGGATTCCGGGGCATTCTTGGGACACGTGGTATCCGGAGAGGGTATCAAGGTTGATCCTAAGAAGATTGAGGCAGTTCAGAATTGGCCACGTCCTATATCAGCTACAGAGATCAGGAGTTTCTTGGGTCTAGCAGGCTACTATCGGCGATTTGTGGAGGGCTTTTCTTCCATTGCGGCCCCATTGAATAGATTGACTCAGAAGAATGCCCTGTTTTGATGGTCTGACGAGTGTGAGGTGATCTTTCAGAAGCTCAAGATGGTATTGACCTCAGCACCAGTTTTGATATTTCCTTTCGGTTCTGGGATGTATACAGTATGTTGTGACGCTTCACGCGTTGGCTTGGGGTGTGTGTTGATGCAGGAGGGGAGAGTTATTGATTATGCTTCGCGCCATCTGAAGGTCCATGAGAAGAATTATCTTGTGCACGATTTGGAGTTGGCGGCAATTGTTAATGCCCTTAAGGTTTGGAGGAATTACTTGTATGAGAACTAGAGGCCAGGAGGCCTACTTCAGCAGATGCCCATTCCTGAGTGGAAGTGGGAGCGCATCACTATGGACTTCGTGGTTGGATTGTCTCGGACTTTGCAGAAGGTTGACGCGGTTTGGGTCATTGTGGATAGGTTGACCAAATCGGCACATTTCATTCCAGTAGCTACTACTTATACTTCTGAGAGGTTAGCCCAGATCTACATTCGGGAGATAGTCCGATTGCACGGTGTGCCGGTGTATATTGTATCATATCGAGGTCCTCATCTCACCTCGCACTTCTGGAGAGCATTGCATAGTGAGATGGGTACCCAGATAGATCTCAGCATAGCATTTCACCCTCAGACTGATGGTCAGTCGGAGCGTATAGTTCAGATATTGGAGGACATGCTCAGGGCATGTGTGATAGAGTTCAGAGGTCTGTGGGACCAGTTCTTGCCTTTGGCCGAGTTTTCTTACAATAATAGTTATCAGTCCAGCATCGAGATGGCTCCATTAGAGGCTTTGTATGGTCGTAGATGTCATTCTCCTATAATGTGGTTTGAGCCTAGCGAGGCTAAGGTATATGGCACCGACCTGGTGAAGGATTCTTTGGAGAAGGTGAAGTTGATTCAGGAAAGGCTCCGCACAGCACAATCCAGACAGAAGAGTTATGCAGATCAGAAGGCACGTGATGTATCATTTATGGAGGGACATAAGGTCCTATTGAAAGTCTCGCCGATGAAGGGTATCATGAGATTCGGGAAGAGGGGCAAGCTGAGCCCAAGGTTTATAGGTTCTTTTGAGGTATTGAGGCGGATAGGAGAGGTTGCTTATGAGCTTACTTTACCTCCCAGTTTATCAGGAGTTCATCCGGCCTTTCATGTATCCATACTCCGGAGGTACCACGCCGACTTCTCTCACGTTGTTGATTTCAGCACCATTCAGTTGGATGAGAGGTTGGGCTACGAGGAGGATCCAGTTGCTATTATTGACAGGCAGGACCGCCAATTGAGATCCAAGAGAGTTTCTCCGTAAAGGTCCAGTGGAGTGGCCAACCAGTCGAGGAGGCGACTTGGGAGTCCGAGGAGGACGTGCGGAGCATATATCCACACTTATTCAGCACTTCAGGTATGATTCTAGACACGTTCGAGGACAAACGTTTGTTTAAGAGGTGGAGAATGTAACGACATGACCGGTCATTTGGCGTTATAGGACCCCGTTCCCCTGAATGAGACTTCCCATAGAGGATTTTTATGATTTATGGCCTGTGGGGATGGGTGGTTTGGGATTCGGAAGAGTTTAGAGTAGTATAGGAACACTTTGTTCCTTAAAGTTGGACTTTAAGGCCAAGTTTGACTTCGGTCAACGTTTTGAGTAAACGACCTCGGAATCGAGTTTTGATGGTTCTGGTAGCTTCGTATGATGATTTCGGACTTGTGCGTATGTCCGGAATGGGTTTTGGATGACCCGAGAGCATTTTGGTGTCAAATAGTGAAATAAGAGTTTCCTTAGGTTCAAATTGAGGATTGGAAAGTGTTTTTGTGTTATCGAGGTCCAAACAGAATTTCAAGAACGGGAATAGTTTTTGTATGTCATTTATGACTTGCTTGCAAAATTTGGTGTCATTCCGAGTAGCATAGGTAGGTTCGGCGCATTGAAAGCTCTAGAACTTGAAGTTCAAAGTTTGATTCAATTTTGTTTTGGGGTCAGATTCTTAGTTTCGTTGTTTTTTTTCATGTTTCAAAAATTCGAGTTGGTCCGTATCATGAATACAGACTTGCCAGTGCCTTTGGACGGGGTCCCGAGGGGCTCGGGTGAGTTTCGGACCCCTCTGAACTAAATGCAAAACACGATATTTTCATAGTTTGGTTTCCTTCTGTGCGATCGCGAGTGAACTCACGCGATCGCGTAGAAGGAATTGGCAGGGTGTGGGGAAATTCCCTATGCGATCGCAAAGGGCTGTCTGCGTTCGCACAAGGTAAGGTTGTGGCCTGGCCCAACTTTTCTTCTCCGCGTTCGCATTTCCCCTCCCCCGCGATCGCATAGTACTAGCCCAGCTAGCCTCCGCGATCACATGACCCCCTTTCTCCATCGCACTGTAGGCCTTCATGGGCCCTGGACAGTTGACCATCGCGATCGCATTGCCCCTGCTGATCGCATACAAGGGACAGCTGGGCAGTGTTAGATTAAAATGGGACTTAGTCCCTTTTGAGCCATTTTTTTCTTCACTTGGGGCGATTTTTGGGAGCTTTCAAAGAGGAGATTTCACCTACCAACTGAGAGTTTCGAGTCCTTGGGAGACGAGTTTGGATTTCGGGCGCATTCTTGACCCGAAAAGTAGGCTCGGTACGAGGTGAGTCTCCTTTCTAACCTTGTAAGAGGGAATTGTCCCCATAGGTGATTATAAATAATTGTATGTCCTTATTTGCGGGGGCTACGCACGCACGAGGTGACGAGGGTCCGTGCGTAGCTACTACTATATTATGTCGGGTAGTTTTAGGACTCACAAGCATGTTTTTATGTGCCTCGTATGTGACCTTAAATGTATTTTGAGTTGCTTAGTATCCTTGAATTAGGATGAAGATGTCACGACCCGGAATTCTAACTCAAGTCATGATGGTGCCCAACAACGGGGTTAGGCAAGCCAACATAAATTTCACTAAGTACTCTTCCTTAATTTGATTAATAGTTCAACATTTACCACATTTGACAAGTTAAAAGATAAAATAGCCATAACGAAACGTGAGATGATATACGAGCATATATATGTACAGCTCAAACTCTCAAAATAACCACTACATGTGTGTGCCAGGAACTAGTGTCACGAGTGTCACGGGCATACTAACAGGATAACCAAAAGAAGAATATACAATCCCATTGTCCGAATAAATAGACGGGAAACAAAAGTAAGGAAACTCCATGGTGTTGCAGGGGATCGCCAGAAGAAAGCATCTCACCGTGTAGTCAGGTCCACAATATCATAATCTATCTCCGGTATGATAACCAGATGCACCAGCCTCAGAACCTGTACAATTAAGTACATAAGTGCAGCATGAGTACATATTAAATAAATATGTACCCAGTGAGTATCCCGTATAATCTTGAAGAAGTAGTGACGAGAGGTCGACTCGATACTCACTAAGGTCCAACAGTAATAATATAACAGAGTATAATGAAAACGGTAGGCAAGTAAGACAGTGAACAACAAATATGTATAAAGCACAGGGATCCAAGTAAAGGTTGAAAGTAAATAACAATTTCCACTTCCTGTTCCCCCAATTATCTCTCAAGTCAACATCCATGAAACAGTGCCAAATAATCATGTGCACACAGGAATAAGTCAACCGGCCGGAGTCATAAGGATAATATCTATGCACTGCCGAGGATCGAACGGCCCGTCCCATAAGTGCATTCTCACCATAATATAATCTCTCAGGTGCGTTGCCGAGGATCGAACGGCCCGTCCCAAAAGTGCACCTTCCAATCCGCCGTGGCGTACGGCCCGCTCCCATGAGAGTGGGGGAAATCACACTCCGCTCGCGGAATGTAAATTGCGAAGCGGTCACAAGCACAAACAATCTCATTAAAACTTACCTTCCATAACAATTTCCTTCCAATTATCCAAATCCATGAAATCTCAGAGAATCAATGCTAGGCATAACATGAGTTTATAACACATATGACGTTTCAAGGAAGAATATAAGGCATGTTGTGGGCCTAACTACCCGGACATATCAATAATAGTCGCTACGTACGGACTCTCGTCACTTTGTAAGCACGTAGCCCCCCAAAACAAGTGCACATAGCATATAAATCACCTATGGGGACAATTCCCTCTAACAAGGTTAGAAATGAGACTCACTGTGAGCACGTGATTTTTACTCACCATATCATCCTATAAAATCTCAATAAATTAATTGATTTCATGAATTTTTGTTTAATTTTAGTGATTAATTGAGAATTATTTGCATTTTTGCGTTGATTATAATTCATATTTTAAAGTTATTAAAATTGCATCACTATTACAAGAGAATTATGAATTCGTTATTTGTAATTAACTGAATTAAATAATAGAAGAATGATGGTTATTTAATGTAATGTAGTTTTGACAACTAATTACTAAAATTAATCATTTTTATCCAATAAATCATGGATTTAATTAAGAGTATAAAATTAATGGTTTTACTCCTAATTAATCCATGATTAGATGAAATAAGGTTTAGAACTAATTATTACATTTTTTTTAGATTTAAGTAGGGTTGGTTTTAATTAAATTGAGATTAATTAATTATACGGTTAATTAGGGTGTTAATTAATTATAGGATGTTAATTAGATTTAATTAGTTATAAGAGTTTAATTAGGACCTGGGATAATTTGGTCCATGCCCAAAAGAATTAGTCTCTACAAGCACCCAAACGACCCAGCCCAATAACTCCTACCCGGCCTACCTAAGCCCCATCACCAAACGACCCCGTTTTGATCATAACAAGTCCCAGTCGTTGATCTCGTTTGATCTAACGGCTGGGAACTCCCCACCCCTTTTAATATAAAATTGTTTCAAATCACCACCCCCCCTCATTTCCCCCTAAGTCTTACACCCCCCACCCCAATCCCCTTCGTCTCTCCCTCGTGTTCAATCCATGTCGTCTCCCACAGTAGTCCCACCGTCCCCCCGCCCTAACTCCGCCGGCCGGAAATCGCCTCCGGCGGCGGATCTTCTCCAAACGACCCCAATTTTTAACCATATGATCCTCCTCCTTCCCTCAATCACCTCCCACCATCGATTTCTCCGAAAACCCAACCAAAAACTTCCAATTTTAGATCTAAGAAGGCAGAACCCTAGAAAATTAACTTCGGCCAACTCGAAGACCTCTAATGGTTCACACCTGCATGAGTTGATATCTCTTGATGAGAGCTATCGATTCATGCGGGTTTGGATCATTTTCAAACCGACCGGAGTCCGACAAAATTCTGGCAAAGTCGCCGGAATCCGTCAAACCACCCCCACTGGTACCCCTTTTCCCTTTGTGGCTTTTTTCTGTCTTCTTCTTGTTTTCCTTTTTTATTAAAGCAAAATCCTCGTATATAGCTGGTTTCATACATGATAATATGCGACTGTTTTCTCTGATTTTTATTCACTCTATTAATTTTGCTGAATCAATATGCTTCCATGTATGTTCTTGGCCTTGAACCGTAGCCATTTTTAGTTGTCTTTGTCAAGTACTAGTTAAGGTTTAGTGTTAATCGTAGTATAATCGGATATGAGTTTAGGATTTCGTTTGAATTAGTCTATGATTTTGTGTAAATTCTCCATGACTGACTTTTTGGATGCTAGTCTAAATATGCATTTGTAGACTTTAAATTGATTCTGCCTCTAATTTTGATTATCAATAGTTCTGTTATTAAGTGAAAATTGATTTAGGATTTATTTTTGAATATTAATTATTTCATGTCTAAGAACTGTTAGCCCTTTTAGGATTAATTGATAATTAGTTAGGAAACTAGTTAATTTTAAATCGGTAAATGGTCGTGAATTAACTTAGCCTAATCCTAAGCGCAAAGTTAATCTGGTTTAAATGATAACCTTCGGGGAAAAAAAAGATTTTGTAATAACTAGCTAAGTCCTAAATCCTAGTTAAGATTAGCTAATTAGGTAAGATAAATTATAGGATCAATTAACCTAAGTCTAAGGACTTTGAACTAATTAATATAAGTAATGACTAATCAACTAAGATTAATTAATATCTAATAATAAGCCTAATATAACTCTTAATTACTAAAAGGGTAATTCTAGGAGGTCCTGAGGGTAGTATAGGATTTTCAATTAAGGGAATTTTGGGTGTAACAACCCAAGAACCTACTAGAATAAAGAAATATCAGGAAATCAAACATTTTAGGGTTAAAAGGGTAATTTTAAGGGCTGTAATGTTTTGGAAGGTACAGTTGTCCCAAAAGAATAGGATTGACAGTTGTACCTGTACCTTTTTTAGCTCATTTAGGATAGGGAATATGCTAAATAAGATGCTATCCTAAAATCCCTATATATACTCTACCTCATTCTCTGAGGAAAAAAAGGGATTTTGGAGAAAGATTTTGAAGAGAATTCTCTGCATTTCTACCACTGAAAAATAGACTTCATACACAGACCTTTCATTTTCAATTCTGAAATTTTTCTTTAGAATTTGAGAAGAAATAGAAAAAAAAAACAGAAACAAACACTGCAAAAGATGAATGCAAAAAACAGTTTAAATTTGGTCTTCCTTGTAGCCGTGGTTTTCTGTTCTAAAAGATCTGGTTTTACTGTTGATTTTGGAGTATTCGAATATCTATTTTCTAGGCTTTCCTTTCCTACTGTGGCGTGTGGGTGTTGGTCTGTTTGCTGAGCTCTAAATCTCAAGCTCTTGGACCTTTATTTGGTCCAGACCTTTTCCCTGTTGATTTCTTTTACTTTGAGGTATGTAACCTGTTATTCTAAATGAAATTTTTAAATCTGAAATCCCTATTTTATGTTGATTTGTAAAATCTATTAGTATTAGTCTTTTTGTTTAAATTTGTATGCAAACTTTGTGTTAGATTGTGTGTGAATTTTGGCTAGTATTTTCTAATATAGTTCTAAGAAAGGATAGATGCTAAGTTTTAATTGTTTTGGCATCATTGGAGTTTGAACCTGACCTCCTTTATGGTCAGGTTCATTCCATAAGATGCATAAAAATGTTCTTGTTTTGTCTTCTTTTGGTTGTCCAGAGTGCCACAAACAGAGACATGGATATCTTTAGTCAAAACAGAGGTTTCAAGTCGAGGAAGGCGTAACTTAAGGGATATACTCCGTTTTTCCTTTCTTTTTTTCCTTCTTTAGTACCTTTAGGCATTTTTCTTTCTTTTAAAATCTGTATTCTTAGTCAAATAAGATGTATTTATTCTCTGGAACCTTTGTAAAATAACTGGACTGTAATGTGATGTTCTGGTTAATTTAGTATATAGAAATGGGCCAGGCTGCTGAAAATAGCCTGCCAAGGCTTGAAATGGCCTAAACCCCAGGATATTGGGCCTAAGGGGTACGAGGCCCAAAGGTTTTAATATTATGCTATCAATTTCAAGTAATTACAAATGTGATTTTTCTGTCATAAATCTAGTTATGTGCTCAATTAACGTCCAAAAGTATCGATTTGTCTATTCAACAAAAATGGCCATTTAAACTTGTTCTTTTATTCCAGTTGTAGCATTTATCCAGGCAGTACACGGGTTTAAAATTCTAATTAAGTATAGCCTATCATGCCTGAGGTTTTGCGGTAAAACAAAATTGTTTCTTTTTCTAAAATAAAAGAAAGATAACAACAATCTGATTTGATACTCCAATACTCGCTCCTCATTCTATACAACTGACCAAGCAACTTCAAAAAAAAAATCAAGGAAATCCAGTTTTGTTTGCTATCTTACACGGATGCTTGTAAATCGCCTTAAGCTCTGTCAGGACCAAAAATCTATAGGTTGTGATGGCGCCGGACACACTGTCAGGTAAGACAATCCCTGAACCAGTTCAAACAACTTTCTGCTTAACACTTTCAAAATCATGACTTTTTCTGCATTTATAATCAAATAATAAAGCAAATGCTCGTAACCTAAAAATGGCGGAAAATCCACTTAATGCTGTCACGACCCAAAACCCGGTTCAGGTCGTGATGGCACCTAACGGCGAGGTTAGGCAAGCCAACATATAAATTATTAAGAGATACTACCCCAGAACTCGATATTCTAGTTATTTACAATTTATAACAAATAAAATGCGGAATATAACAGCGATATGAGGTAAAGCCGTAGATACAAGCTGAGCCACAGCTAGGCCAAATAAATACAACCCCGAAACCCAACATAACTACAACAAGTGTGTGCCAGGACTAGTGTCATAGTGTCAACGGGAGGCTACATAGATACAACAACCGAAATATATATACAAAAATACGAGCCGCAGTCTGGAACAAAAGACTAAGAAAAGTGGAACTAGAAGGCTCCAGAGGTGCTGTCCGGATGACGCCAAGAAGACAGCTCACCGTATGGAGTGACACCACGATCAGTATCTACCAGCGGACGGACGACCAGACGGACCAGCCTCAATACATGCACAATCAAGTGCAAAAAAAAAAGTGCAGCATGAGTACATCTAAACAAATATGTACCCAGTGAGTATCCCGTCTAAACTCGTAAAGAGTAGTGACGAGAGGTAGAATATATACTCACTAAGGTCCAGTACATAATAAAATAAGGTACATACCGAGCAATAAATCATGTGAGAAAATACATCAAGTATAAGGACATGTAATCAACAAACATGTAACTGATCTTAAACATAACCTTTCTTTGTAAACTGATCATATGTATTACTTGTTTTCCTTTTCATTATCTGAAATAACTTATCTTGTTATCTCAATTATTCACTTTCCAGTATTCAGCACCGTTTCTCAACTTACCATCGCACGATCCCAACTCAATGCAAATGCTTATGTATATATATATA
>ML276173.1:4076-71916 GCA_005239495.1 Nicotiana undulata
GAAGAAAATGGAGTTAAGTACACATACCTATGAAGCTATGGAGGTTGGGGAGCTTGAATTTCGTATATGGAAGTTTGGGGAAGAAGAAAAGGGTGAAGAAACGAAATAATCCCGTAATGGGTCTGTTTTGGACTTAAAAATACCTGGACGAAAATTACCCTGTGCGTTCGCAGCACATGCACTGCGTTCGCACAAGGTTGCCGAAAATACCCTCCGCGATCGTGGAGAACCAACCGCGTTCGCACTGAGTTACTACCCCCTGCCCCCTGACACGCCTAACTCTGTGCGTTCGCGACCCCCGTGGTGCGTTCGCACAGGAGGACTTACCCAATACTCCGCGATCGCAACCTATATGGTGCGATCGCACTGCCTAATTTTTGACCCCTGACCCAGGCCCCTCACTTAAACCTATGCGATCGCAGCCCCTCCCATGCGATCGCACAGACCAAATTACCAGACACCAGAAACTGAATCAAAACACCAGATTTTCATACTTTTTTACACCCCGTTAGCTACCCGAAACTCACCTGAGCCCTCGGGTCTCAAAACCAAAAACACACACGACTCCCAAATCATCATACGGACTTGTTCAAGCATTTAAACCACCAAAATATCATCAAAATCATCGAAATAAACCTTAAAACTCCTAGAATTTTCTCTAACTTCATAAACTTCTAAATTTCCCATTTTTAATCCGAATCACGTCATCTCAAGTCCGTTTTACACCAAATTTCACAGATAAGTCACATAACATATAATAAACATGTTCCGGGCTCCGGAACCATAATACAGGCACGGTAACACGGTTTTCACATAATTATTCATTTTCAAAAGCCTTTATTATTTTCAGAAAATAATTATTTTTTAAAAATTCATTTCTCGGGCTTGGGACCTCGGAATTCGATTTCGGGCATACGCCCAAGTCCCATATTTTCCTACGGACCCTCCGGGACCGTCACATCACGGGTCCGGATCCGTTTACCAAAAATGTTGACCAAAGTCAACTTTATTCAATTATTCAATTCAAAAATCTCATTTTTATCAAATTTTCACATGGAAGTTTCCCGGCTACCTGCCCGGGCTGCGCACGCATATCGAGGTGAGATTAACGGAGGCTTTCGAGGCCTCGGAATATATTTAGCTAGAATTACTTAGGATGATTTTTTGGGTCATCACACCTCCGCCCCTCATTTATATGTTTATTGTTCACATTTAGTCATTGAATATAGAATAGTGAAGTTGTACCTTGTAACCTTTAAAGACTTCTATTGATTATCCATATAGTTTAATTGTCGCCCGATTTTCTTATACTCATTCATGATAGAACATTTAAATTCTTTACCTTCCTTCACTTGTATGATCACTTAGGACAATTATAATCACATAATCCCATATAGTATACACTTCGGTCGGGACCCACAGTTGTGGACCTCGAAGAGTATCTAACACCTTCTATTTGAGGTAATTTGAGTCCTTACCTGATATTTGGTGATGTAGACTAATCAAACAGAGTTATTTGCAAAATAGGTTCCCTAACGCACCACAAAATCATTAGGTGACGACTCTTCTCTTTTAACACCCAATTAAAAGAGTGGTCCCGTGTCGAAACCTGTTTATGAGAGAAAAAGAGGCGCGATGGCATGGCGACTCTGCTGTGGATATACTTAAGCTCTTACCATAATGATGTTTCTCTTATATGAATGAACGGATAATTTGATGTCATCCCCTCCCTATTTCCTTTGTTTGTTTTAAATTGCTATGACATGTACATCTCCTCCCTTATTTCCCTTTATTTGCTACGACATGAAAATCCTCTCTCCGTTTCTTTCATCTTGTTTAAGGCTGCTATATCATGTCTCTCCCGTCCCTATCCCCTTTATTTACTGTTTTTTCGCACTTTAATCATGTGAATATTTGGAAATGTGTTATTATTTTTGCATAAAGCATGTTCCTAGCATCATATTCCACTTCTGCTTATTATCAACATAGAGATGCTTGATGAGTGTTCGTGATTTCATGAAAAACACCTTTTTAATCCGTAAAGGCTTATTTATGATAGACTAGTCGATCAGCGGTGCAGTCGACGGTCCCGTGTATTTTTCTCTAAAATTTTCCACTTGAGAGTACTAGTCTAGACCATTCTAGAAATCACACTCTATTTGAATGTACATAAATCATGCTAAACCTAGAACAGATTGCGACGTCATTGACGTATCAACCCACTTAGATGAACCCTGTCCAAAGTCCAATGGGATTTCTTGAATCCCAAAGAACATTGTCACGTTATGTGCATTACTTGGAGAAAACGCACCAATATGTTGATCATTATTGCGTAAATAGTCGAATCTGGAGGGGGAAAGGGATAACTTTTATTTGTTTACAAAAATGAAGCACGAAATCTCTATGTTCGATATGGTTCAGAATATCCCACCTTTTCAAATTGACTGGTGGAACGACCTTGCACCTTTTGACAGAAACCATGTGAGAAAGGTATTGGGTAACCTTCCATCTTTGTTGAATAATCAACCAAACAGGGGACTAATCGAGGTTGCTGCCATGTTCTAGGATGAGAATAGAGTTGTTTTTCAATTTGACAATATAAAATGACTCCTGTCCTGGAAGAAAAAAGAGGTTTTTCCAAGTTATCATGGTATAGCCCAAGACTATTGGTTCCAGAAAATTGTACCCCACGCGAATTTCTAAAAATGCTAGGTTTTAAGAAGAACGACGAACTGGTATGCCCAAAGAAATCATATATCCCTTTTGAATTTCCGTATGAGCGCTATTGGCATAACAAATCATATTTCCTTCATCATGAGGAGCTAACCATTACCTCTTTGGGATGGGTTCACCGCCGGGTCTATGTCTTCATAGTTTGTTTCCTAGGTTTGTTGTTCTTTCTAATGCAAGGGGGAAGAATTCATACTCGCTTAGCCTTGGTCGCCAGGACCGTAATAAAGGGTGTTGAGAGGAAGAAGTACACTATCATCCCGATGATCTTAGCTGAGATGTACTGTTCTTTGGATCGCTGCAAGCATGTGTTCCGATACTTCGAGGGTTGTAACCTCTTACTACAAGATTAACTTCTAGAACACTTTCAGAGGGGTGATTATTGCCATGAGTTTCTTTGAAGGCAACTAAACGACTACATAGCCAGTCATCATCCAAAGAAGATGACATTCATCCCAGACAAATTTGCAAAGCTTGGAAATGTTGTAGATTGGGTGCATTTCTTCAGTAACCTGACAGACGAGCAAGTGCATTGGATGTTGAGTGGTTTCCTAGTAACGAGTGCATCATCAAGTCCAAAGAAACCACTAACTTAATAAAGATTGGGTTGCGAGGCATTTACCCTTACACTCTTATAAGGGTAATGAGACAAGATAGGAGGAAACAAGTAATACCTTGGGTTTCCAACATGGTTCTTCATAAAGAAAATTTCAAAGAAGATGTTACCCCATTCAAATTTGAAGCCCAACTCATGTGGAACGAAAATATCATCGTGGAGGGAGAGACTATTGAGCCAGACAAATATCACGCCGGTCATATGTACAACTATCTCTCGTGGTTAGAGGTTGACATAGCTGGGGACGTCAAATGGAGGGTCAATCAGAAAGATAGGATCATAGATGAGGTGGCTGAGGCGCAGGAGAAGTATAAGAGGCTATGCAAAAGAGTATTCAAATCTAAAGATAAGCATCAAGAACATCATAATGTGGATATGGAGGCGATCAGAGAATGGAAAGAGATTGCAAAAAAGATGACAGAAAGGTTGGAGCATATAGAGCAAGAACTGATGGAGCTAGAGGGGAAGATGAGAAAAAGGATTTGGGATTGTCAAGGCATGGATCCTGATTAAGGAGGGAAGCTGGCAATGGATTACCTGCTAGTCGACATGCATGATCTGGGAAATATGATTGATGGGGTCAAGAGAGCCAAGCATAGAGAAGGTCCACCGGGGAACACATAGACTAGGAGATGATGTTCTTTAATGTTTTCTAAATTAGATTTCATTAGATTTCGATGTAATAATGCTTAATTACATTAGTGACTTTATAATTATTATTTCGATTTAGTGAACGATTGATTTGTCCTATTTTTGCATGAATGGAATGAGGCAATGTTGGCATGAATTTTCTCCAAGTTTATGTGCCGCTTAGGCCTACCTTAGGCAAAATTAGGTCCCCAAATTAGGATGCGGATTGTTGCATGACCTTACGTGATACATGCCTAAATATAGCAAACACTTTTTACTTCGTCTTACTGACTTGGTTACCTTTTGTTTTTCGTTCTTTTTACTCCCTTTCCCAAATGTTGGTTCGTGCATTCTGGCATCATCATCTTACCACACCAGATCCAGAGGTCCTCTACCTCCTCCCACACTAGCGACCCAAAAATTAAAGGCAAAGGAAAAGGCAAAGAGAAGATGGATAACTTAAGCGGTAACAGAAAAGACAATGCTACCATGGCAGAGAATGTAGAAACTTCGTACGGAAGAAGTATGCCAGGACAGAATGAGTTAGTCCTATGTTCGAAATAGAAACTCTTGGAGCTGCAGGGTGAGCTTGAGCAGGTACGAAATCTCGCAAACCTCTCCCTTACTATAAATGTTCCTGACATCAACCAACAAAACACAACCACTAGGAAACAAACACCACCGCAAAACACCCAAAACAAAAATCCAACACCCATAGCTCCAGTATCACAATACCGCACCTCCTCAAAACCTTAACCCACCACCAGTGCAAACCGCTAAACAACACCACCGTCATCCAACCTAGTATTCGTATGCCACCACTAATTAAGCCCATCAAAACGTATCACAACTCACCCTCGATCCCCCTTAAACCTCGATCAATGATCACCCATATACCCAAGTTCCAGGAACTCACCAAGGTAACCCGATATATATGGAAACCATACCTCATACCCCAAAACAAACCCTATACATACCTAGACTACCTAAGAAAGACATGCTCATCTGAAACATGGAGGAGGAAGTAAATAAACTGGTAGGGAAAGTCTAGAGTGTTGAAGGGCGAAAGGGCGTGGAAGGTTTGAACTATGAAGACTTGTGTATCCAGCCAACTGTAAAACTGCCAGAGGGTTGCAAACCTCCTATGTTTGAGATATTTTATAGCACCGGTGATCCTAAGGTGAATTTGAGAACCTACTATGACAAGTTTGTGAGAGTAGGCAAGAATGAACAAATCTGGAAACTGTTCATGTAAAGTCTTACAGAAGATGCATTATCTTGGTATATCAACCAAAATCCAAAGAAGTGGGCAAATTAGGTGAGCATGGCATCTGATTTGATGGATAGGTTCAGGTTCAACACAGAGACTGCACCATACATTTTCTATATCCAGAACCTCAAGTAGAAGCCGACGAAAACCTTCCTCGAGTATGCTACTCATTAGAGATAAGAGGCCGCCAAGGTGAGGCCACCACTTGAAGATGAAAAACTTAACAAGTTCTTTGTTAGAGCTCAAGATCCGCAGTATTACGAAAGGTTGATGGGTATAGAGAATCACAAGTTTTCAGACATCATCAAGTTAGGGGAAATGATAGAAGAAGGAATCAAGAGTGGAATGGTGACCAATTTTGAGGCATTGCAATCCACCAATAAAGCCTTGCAATCAGGAGGTATCTTGAAGAAGAAAGAAGTGGATGTCGTGATGGTAGACCAGGGCCCTGAGTCTCCCCTTACATACAAAATACCTCCATCCACATATAAACCCTCACCTTCAAAATAACAATACCCTACCACCGCCTACAATACCTATAACACCCAATTGTCATATTAAACTTCACCTTCTCTCGCACGCGAAAACTACCCAAAGCCACGACCAAACTTTAACTACAGACCTCCTAGACAATACACCCCTATCGGTGAACTCAAAGCCCAACTGTATGAGAGACTAAAGGTCGCTGGCTATGTCACCCCCATTCCTGTTGTTGCTATTGAGAACCCTTCCTAGTGGGTTAACCCCAACAATACCTATGCTTGCCATTCAGGCATGAAGGGTCACACCATTGCGGAATGCCGCATGTTGAAAGACAAAATCCAGACACTGGTCGACACCAAAGTTATACGAGCAAAGGAGGCTATGCTAAATGTATGTAATAACCTTCTCCCCGATCATAGGGGCGAGGGAGTGAATATGATAGAAACTGATGAGGAATGGTATCACGAGGGATCCGTTAGACTTATTCAAGAGGGTAATGCTCCTAAAACATATCTTGTCACCCTCTCACCGATTGTGGTGCAAATCCAGGCACGATTTGAGGTCGAAGTGGCTATGGCTTTCTCTATGATGGTAGTTCCAACACCATCTTATAAGTCTAGTACCATCCCATGGGATTATGTGGCGGAGGTGAAAAGAAAAGGAAAATCCAAGATTAAAGAGACAGGTGTCGCTCAAGGAATGACAAGAACTAGCAGAGTTTATACGCCTGAGAATCTTGGAGGAACATACAAAGAAACCACATCTAAGCCGTCTGTCATTGAGACAGACACATATGATCTTTGGAGAAAGGTACAGGCAAGGGATTAATATGTTGTTGATCATCTCAACAAAACTCCCGCCCAGATATCCATCTTGTCGCTATTGCAAAATTCAAATGTGCACAAGAATGCCTTGATGAAAGTATTAAGTGAAGCTTATCTGCCTGTCGGTATCACTAGTGGGGAGATGGCTAACATGGTAGGACAGGTGCCTTAGAGTCACAAGATTACTTTCCATGAAGACGAGCTACCTCCAGAAGGGTTGAGTCACAACAAAGCGTTGCACATCACTGTGCAATTTGATAAAAAGTTCATTGCTAGGGTCCTGATAGATGGAGGTTCGCGCCTGAACATAATGCCCATTGAATACTCTGAAAATACTTTGTAAAGGCCTGCATGAGATACGGATAGGAAGCATGAATGTGAAGTTTGATGGATCTTAGAGATCCACTATCGGATAAATCAACCTTGATTTTAAAATGGGCCCGTCCTGGTTCGATGTTGAATTCCAAGTGCTAGACATATCCACAACCTACAACTTGTTATTGGGATGAGCATGGATACATGCAGCTGGGGAAATCGCTTATACTCTACACCAAGCTGTGAAGTTTGAGTGGAATCATCAAGAGGTGATTATTAACACAAATGGAAGCAACCCTATCTACACCAACTAGACCGTGTCAGTCTTTATAAACATGAGGACATTGGGAGGAAAAACATACCGCCGCATTGAGCAAGTAAATGCAATTGAGAAGGATTGATGGTGGAGCAGCAAGATAGAAAGCATATTGATGTGGTTATGGTATGAACCAAGCAAGGGTCTTGGCCGAAAGCTCCAGGGGATCACAGAACCCATACAACCGCAATATAAAGGCACAACCTTTGCTCTTGGGTATGAATATACTGTGCAAGAATATCAGGATTGGACACCACCGTGGCGTACCGATTACTACTCGTTAGAGCAACCCATACCACCCTGCACAAGATATTCCTCCAGATGGATGTAATCTGGGGATCCGAGGAAGGCGAGATTTTAGCCGGCATGAGGAAGTTGTTCCAGGACAAGGAAAATATGGACCGCAGTGAAATTTTAGAGGAAGAGGAGGAGGAGAAAGACCTTATCATTCAGATAGTGGGAGAAGGTGTTGTTCTCAAGAACTCGACTGCTGCACCATCCCTAGCTCGCCGAGTACCTGGGTAGCCTTGGCAGAATTAGCATGATTTATTTTAAACTTGTTTTTGGTCATTTAAGATATTTTCAGTACATTGTTTTTGAAATAATAACTTGAGCCATCGAGTCGTAATCGTTGACAATTTAAGTTTTATTAATGCATTATTGTTTTTTTTTTAATTATTATCTTTCTACATTCTTTTCAGTGTAATTATTACATATCCTGATGAACCTACGACTGTGATATACAATAAGACAACGCAACATAAGGAAAGTGATTCGGATGATTATATAATACCTGAGGAAATTGACAAATAGGTAGAGAATTTTGAGAACAAACCAAAGTACAATTTGGAAGAAACTATGGCAGTTAACTTATGGGATTCTTAAAAAGTCAAAGAAACTCGCATGAGCATTCATCTATCACCGTCAAAGAAGGAAGAGTATATCAGATTCCTAAAGGAATGTGAGGATATTTTTACATGGCCCTACGACGACATGACTAGGTTAAACACATCCATAGTAGCTCACAAGCTACCTACCAACCCTATGTATCCGCCGGTAAAGCAAAAGCTCAAGAAATTCAAGCCAGATATGATTCTGAAGATAAGGTAGAGGTTACCAAGCAAATCAAAGCCAAGTTCTTTTGAGTTGTCGAGTACCCGACCTAGCTAGACAAAATTGTGTCGGTTCCGAAGAAGGATGGGAAAGTTGGGGTGTGTGTTGGCTATCGAGATATGAACATAACAAGCCCTGAGGATGATTCACCACTGCCGTTACTAATCGACAACTGTCACAAGCATGGACTCCAATTCTTTGTGGATTGCTTCGCATGATACCACCACATTTGTATGGACAAAGAGAACGCCAAAAGAAAGCCTTTATCACGCCATGAGGGATATTGCAAAATGATTCTATTAAGTTTGAAGAATGATGGGGCTGCCTATATGAGAGCCATGACGACTCTTTTTCACGACATGATACAGAAGGAAATAGAGGTGTACATGGACGATGTTATCATCAAATCTAAGAGAATCTCAGATCACATAGCAGACCTGAGGAAGTTTTTCGTTCGGCTTCGAAAATACAACTTGAAATTAAATCCTGAAAAATGTACCTTTGGAGTCCCTGTTGGGAAGTTGTTGGGTTTTATGGTCAGCTGCCGCGATATTGAGTTGTACCCGTCAAAAATTAAAGCTATCCAGGACTTGCCACCACCAAAGAAAAAGAATGATGTGATGAGTTCTCTAGGACGCCTAAATTATATCAGTCGTTTTATAGCACAATAAATGGTGATATGTGAGCTAATCTTCAAAATGTTGAGGAAAGATGCTGCAACGAGATGGACTGAAGAATGTCAAAAGGCTTTCGACAAAATCAAGGAGTACTAGTCTAAGTCACCTGTGTTGGTCCCGCCAGAGTCGGGAAGACCTCTGATGTTGTATCTGTCCTTGTTGGATGGAGCCTTTGGTTGCATCCTGGGCAACTTGATATGGGAGAAAAGAGCATGCAATATATTATCTGAGTAAAAAGTTCACACCTTACGAGGCTCGGTACTATTTGCTATAGCGAACTTGTTCTGCTTTGATCTGGATAGCCCAAAAGTGGAGACATTATTATTGTGCATACACTACATATCTCATATCAAAGATGTATACACTAAAATGCATCTTTTAGAAGCTCATGCCTACGGGTAAGTTAGCAAAGTGGCAAATACTACTATGTGAGTTTGACGTCATCTATGTGACGCGAAAGGTGGCCAAGGTTCAAGCATTGGCCGATCAACTGGCAGAGAATCCCGTAGATGGGGAATACGAACCATTAAAGACATATTTTCCCGACGAGTAGGTGTCATTTGTAGGAGAAGATATTGTCAAGACGTACGACGGTTGGAGGATGTTTTTCAACGGAGAAGCCAACTTTAAGGGAGTGGGCATATGAGTTGTTTTAGCATAATAAACCGGTAAAAATTATCTGGTATCCGCAAAGCTAAGGTTCATATGAACCAACAATATAGCAGAATATGAGGCTTGCAACTTGAGACTCAGATTGGCCATCGACATGAATGTCTAGGAGTTGCTGGTAATCGGAGATTCAGATTTATTGGTACACCAAGTACTAGAAGAATGGGAAACCAAGAACACCAAAATATTGAAATACCTATATTGTGTGCAAGATTTTATCAAGAGGCTCAAGAAGATAGAATTCAAACATGTTCCATGGGTTCAGATTGAGTTCGCAGATGCACTGTCTACCTTATCTTCCATGATACAACATCCAAACAAGAACTTCATCGATCCTATCCCGATTGAGGTTCGTAAGCAGCCAGCTAATTGTGCTCATGTTGAAGAAGAGTTTGATGGAAACCCATGGTTCCATGATATCAAGGAATAACTGGAGAAGGGAGATTACCTAGAAAATGCCACACACACCCAGAGGCACACGCTTCAAAGATTGGCCAACCATTTCTTTCAGAGTGGAGGAATTTTGTACAGAAGAATTCTCGATTTGGGATTGCTGCTATGTGTTGATGGCAACGAGGCATCTAGATTGCTCGAAGAAATACACGCCGCAACTTGCAGACCTCACATGAACGGTTTCTTTCTTGCCAAGAAGATATTAAGGGCAGGGTATTGGATGATTATGGAGACAGACTGCATCAAATATGTTCATTAGTGCCACCAGTGCCAAGTACATGCTGATATGATACGAGTGCCATCCAATGAACTCAATGCAACGGGTTTACCCTGGAATTTCTCTACTTGGGGAATGGATTTTATCGGACCAATTGAACTCGCGGCTTCAAACGGACATAGGTTCATTTTGGTAGAAATAGATTACTTCACAAAATGGGTTGAAGCCACTTCCTATAAGGTTGTGACTAAGAAGTTTGTAGCAGATTTCATTCAGGGTCGTATTGTTTGTCAATTTGGAGTACCTGAGCCAATTAGTACCGACAATGCTTCCAATATTAACAGTGATCTGATGAAATCCATGTGTGAAACATTAAAGATCAACCACCAAAATTCTACAGCATACAGGTCACAGATGAATTGAGCTGTGGAAGCCGCCAATAAGAACATCAAGAAGATATTAAGGAAGATGGTGAACAACTACAAGCAATGGCACATTTGCTTTGCTCGGGTACCGCACCACAGCTTGTCCGTCAACTGGGGAAAAACCTTATCTACTGGTCTACGGTACCGAAGCTGGTATACCTGCCGAGGTAGAGATTCCTTCCCTAAGAATCATATAAGAGGTGGAGCTCAGCGATGCAGAATGGATATGGATTGAGTATGAAAAACTGGCTCTTATTGACGGTAAAAGTACAAACGTAGTGTGTCATGGTCAATGCTACCAGAATAAATGGCAATGGTTTTCAACAAAAGGTTAGATAGAGGAAATTTACACTGGGACAGCTGGTGATGAAACGGATCTTCCTGCATCAGGACAAAGCAAAAGGGAAATTCTCACCTAATTGTAAAGACCCTAGCATGGTTTGTCGAGTACTGATGGGAGAAGTGCCTACATTCGTAGAGATAGATGAAGAAATATGACCAGAAACTATCAGTTCAAACGCAATCAACAAATATTATGTTTGTGATTATGTATGAACTCTCTATTTGATGAAACTTGAAAAATACTTGACCTGATTTCCATTTAAGAGGGATACGTAGGTAGCCATGTGGGTTCGGTCACATCATAATAAAATCTTCATTCTCCTCTATGGTCAGGAACTGGGGGAAGGTTTCGAGTTTTGTCAACCTCATTACGTGAAAGATCGCCAAGAAGAGTATCGCCAAAAGTATGCATTTAAACTGGGGTAGAATTTTGAGGTGGGTCCTCAAAAATTCCGCATTTGAGAATGTTGCAATGTCTCGAAACGTGTCACAGTCTCCGATTCGATAAAGCTTATGCACCATCACATATTTTTAACAACTGCATTTTTTACAATTGATTTATCACAAATGCATATTTTTGAAAATTTCATTTTCTGTAGTAGCCAGATGTTACCCAGGGTGACTCGAACAAGGCATCAAGACAAGGAGCAAAGGTGAAATGAGGAATCAAAGGCACAGACCAACCTTTCCCCCAAAACCTCACGATTTTTCTTTAGATGCATACATAACGGACATGACAAGCATGACCATAGTATACAACAAGATCACTAGCTTCACCAACATACATTGCCTAGAATGAAGGCGTCAAGCTAGGAATTACTTTTGTTCTAATATTTAATCTTCTCCTTTCTCTACATAGGGCTAAGCACTTGCCTCATTCTTTGTTTCAGGCTAAGCATTGCCTCCTTTATTGCATAAGGCTAAGCATTGCCTTCCTTTACATGAGATTAAGCATTGTCTCCATCGCATTGCATGGGGGTGAGCACTGCCCTCATCATTGCATAAGGATAAACATTGCATTTCTCTCCATAGGGATAAGCACTGCCCTCATTCTTTGCATGAGGCTAGGCACTCTCTTTCTCTGCATAGGGCTAAGCATTGCCCTTCTTTCCATGAGACTAAGACTGTCTCTATCACATTGCATGAGGCTGAGCACTTCCCTCATCATTGAATAAGGCTAAATATTGTCTTTCCATGCATAGAGCTAAGAGTTGCCCTCGTTCTTTGCATGAGGCTAAGCACTACCTCCATTATTGCATAACGATAAGCACTACCTTCCTTTGCATGAGACTAAGCATTGTCTCCATCACATTGCATGGGCTAAGTAATGCCCTCATCATTGCATAAGGCTAAGCATTGACTTTCTTTGCATGAGACTAAGAACTGTCTCCATCACATTGCATGGGGTTGAGCACTTTCCTCATCATTGCATAAGGCTAAACATTGCCTTTCTCTAAATAGGGCTAAGCACTACCCTCATTCTTTTCATGAGTCTAAGCACTGCCTTTCTCTGCATAGGGTTAAGCACGTCCTCCTTTGCATGATACTAAGCACTATCTTTATCACATTGCATGGGGTTGATCATCATTTCATAAAGCTAAACACTATATTTCTCTGCATAGGTCTAAGCACTACCCTTATTTTTTGCATGAGGCTAAGCACTACCTCCATTATTGCATAAGGCTAAGCATTGCCTTCCTTTGCATGAGACCAAGCATTGTCTCCATCACGATGCATGGGGATGAGCACTGCCCTCATCAATGCATAAGGATAAACACGGCCTTTCCTTGCATGAGACTAAGCATTGTCTCCATTATATTGCATGAGGCTAAGCACCGCCTCCATTATTGCATAAGGCTAAACGTTGTCTTTCTCTACATAGGGCTAAGCAGTGCCCTTATCCCTTATAGAGGGCTAAGCATTGCTTTGTCTCGTTCTTGCATACAGCTAAACATCACATATTCCCCCTATCAAATGATTGATATCGCCGCATATTTGCCTTTCATGGGCTGAAACATCGCCATATTGTCTAAGGGCGTCATAGTCTGAAAGAATCATCCTCATATCCCAAAGATATCATGTCCTGGCATGAGGATCTCTCAAAATAGCATATCATTATTCGAAGGCGTCATAGTCTAGAGGCACAATCATCACAGCCTGAGGACACCATTTCATGGCCTGCGAATCCCTAATCATATGCTTCATGGCCTAGGACGTCATGTTTTAATGACACCATCCTCATCGTCCAAAGAAAACTCTCATGGTCCGAAGGGAATTTGCATCATGTTCAAATTTCCGCCATAACCCTATATATTTGAATGCATCATGTTTTATGTTTTGCAGATAACTGGGGAGGTAACCGTTCTGCAATCGGGAGCAATTCTCACTCCGGTTACCGCTCACAACATTCACATCCCTTGATTATCTCAATCGTAATTGATAATCAGCAATTGATTACTCTTTATTTCGTAACCACCCCTTCATTTATCTCGAATATTCGTAACATTCAAATTCGCATTCATAGCTCCACCCCAAATTATCCGTTACTCACGACACTATCCTATCTAAGAGATATTTTTTTCGAAGCACACGACCACTCTTATAATAATTCCATTGTTTTTGTTCGTCGTTGGATCCAGAACTACACATGGCCTAATTACTATAATACTAGGGATATGTAGGCCTCGGGAACTAGGGTTCGGCCCCCCACTTTCAAAAACGCATCGTCCTCACTCATTTCAGACAAAATTGGTCATTATTTTATGTACCCGACAACCCTTTCAACATTCCAGGGTAAAGAGGGGCAGTTATTGATACCCGATTTTGCCCTCATATTTTATATATTTCATATATAATTTCAATTTTTTGCATCATCACCAATTTATAAGAGTCGTATAAGTATTTTCTATAACTTTTCATAAATTTTAAGGCTTTAAATTTGATTTTCTTGCATTTAAAATTTTCAAATATTTACTAATTACCCTTTCAAATTAACATGTGATGACTTAAACATCCAAATTTGTTATTTACACCCACATATATGTTTTATAATATTTTTACTCCATTTCATATAATCATGTTTGTATTTGAGCTATTTATACAATTTTGAAATAATAGCATATTCTATACATAACTACATTATTTACATTGTTTATACTAAAATAGCATTTTTATATTTGTATAATTCTAAGCTATTATTTTCAATCATCTTACTGTGTAAGTAATATTTTTATTATCTATGAATTACTTTTCATAAATTGTTTTAAAGAAATTTTGCATATTTGATTTATAGCTCAATATAGGGCTAATTGCGTACCAATATTATAGGCACAAACACTTTGCTCACTTCATTTAATCCCTCATCAACCCTACCAAACGACCCCTTTTAAAGTCAATCGCGGATTGTTACACTTATTCTGCCTCGTTTCCTATTTAATCTTGGCCATTGATCACAAATGATCAACTGCCAATAATAAACCTCCCCCTCTCCTTATGCTTTTACCTCCCGAACCCTAGAGACATTTTCCATTTATTCCACCTTTACTCTCTCTACTTCTCTCTTCTTTTTACAAACCCTAGTCGTCGTATCCCCAAGTCCTCTCCCATTCCGGCCATAATATGGAATCCCTTCGTGGTTCTTTTTTCTTATTCTGCTACTACTCACGCGTTTATGGTGTTACTTAGTATTTACCTAACTTTGGTAAATACTACCTTCCAAGACGGGCTTGATTAGCTCTAATTTTGTGAATATTTGACCAATGTTTCATCTATATATACTCTACAATAAACCATTCTTGCATTTTCAGTCAGATTCATGGCCATTGGACTCAACTAGGGTTTGAAATTTCTTTCACCCATTTACCGGCTATGTTAGAGATTGAATGTTATTTGTTCTTTCCTTATTTAGGTTTAATTAATTATTTTCCTTGTTTGTCCGTCTTAATCTATCACTATATAAACCCCTTCCCTGTTAACCTTAAATGGAACAACTACTGCTACGACTACTATTACTATTACCATTCTCACACTTTCACTCATTCTATATTATTCTAAGACTTTGATTATGGCTGGCTGAATGCCAAAGCCACTGGATACTGTTCATTAGCCTCCTCTAGTGCAAGCAGTGCTTGGATCCCATTTCAAGGCTCTTGTGAACTCTGAAGCACTGGGATTTGGGGTTTTATCGTTCTCCAGTAGTCTAAGCTATTCCTGAAATTTTGAGTTTCTCATTCTTTGTTTACTTTGTTCGCAACTGGTTAGTACTCTATACTCTTGCAATTTTACTTCCTTCTGATTGTTTTTATGTTATGTCCATTAGTGTTACTGGGATTCTTTGGGTGTTTAATGTTATGTCACTTTATATACAAGCCTTCTTGTCTTAATGCCATTATGTAGTTTCAACTCTATCCTAATTTTGATTTTCGCATAGTTAGTTAAGTTGATTCTTGACGTTTACTTGGTCTGCAATTAAACCTGACTGATATTTATCGCACTCTATTTGGATCTCTTAGATACTATATCATTGCTCAGAATTGCTTTCCTCCTGTTAAATCATTATTTATCGCCTTCTATTTTTTTACAAATCATGTGACGACATTGTCTAAGTGCTTAGCCTAATATGCTCTCCCTTGACATTTCTAGCCTTAATGCATGCCCATTGTAGATGTCCAACCTGATTGATTGCTCATCTTCATGTTTAAGTATAATTGGTTACTTGAACTGTTGCTTATCATGAATCCATGACTTAGAATCTTGTAGGGAACTAATGCATGCCCAGAACTAGTGGGAATGTGTTTTTGCTAAGTCTTTCTTGTACACCTGCTATTTCCCTGAAAGCAACTTGTGTTACATGAATTCTATATGCCAATACTATTACGATTCCTAAGAAGACTTGTTTATGTGCTTTAATGGTGTGTTCTCACTGATTGCTTAAGACTCCTAGAGTGAATTCCAATATATGTCTAGTTTATTTCTCCTCATGTCGACTAAGATAAGTTCTAGCCTCTTCATGTGATGCCTGCTTGCCTTATTTACCTAAAAGGCAGCTCCTTCTCATCTGCCATGAATGCTTACCTGTTGGATTTAAAACCTTTATGTGGTGATTGGTATTTTCCTGAACATTTCACGTGTTAAGCTCTGCAAGTTAGTTCTTCTCATAAGGCTCTCATGTTAAAGCTTCCATGCTAAGGTTGTGTCTCACTTGTTCTTGTCTTTGGCACTACTAGGTTTTCATGTTCAAACCCATGCCTAAAGCTCTCTAAGATAGTTCTGGACCAAGCTTTGTTTTGAAACATTATTTGAAATAATCTTGTTGCTCTTAAACTCTGTGTCTGGAATGATAATCATAAACTTTCCTCTTATATGTCTTGTATGTTTCCCAATTTAAGCATGATCTTGTTTATATTCCCTGATTAGAATGGTTGTTAGTTACAGTTTTAAGGGTAGTTTTGTTACCTGTATGGCTGAATTTAGCATCCCTTAGCTTAGTCATTGGAATCGTTTGGGCTTGGTATGTTGGTCTTACATTTGGTATTGAGGGTTTGAAGTATAATGTCTGCACCTGGAGTTTGGGTCAGTTGTCTGCATTAAGTCCTAAGCCTATTTGAAGGTCTGAATGTATTACTAGGTTATTCTATATTTGTATTTGGACCAGTAATTATTTGAAATGATATCTAATAGCTTGTAAATGTAAGACCCGTAAATTTTTTAACTAAAAACGATGCCCGGGTAGGATCCCATATTGTTATAACTGTAGAAATTCTTAAAAAACGGACCTTTTTGAAGTCAAAGTACCCCGGGACTTAAAAGATATAATTTCCCAGAATTGCGCAGATCTGTGGTCCACTATGAGATCCCAGATCAGGTGTGCGGACCGCATAGTGGTCGCATACCTGGACAGTTGTTGTCCATTTCAAGGACAGTTATGCGGCCCAAGATGCGATCGCATTTTTAGAATGGGGGCCGCACAGTTGTCGCGTTCTTGCACCTTGATTCTTGCGGAGGGAGTTATACGACGCACTATGCGATCGCATAACAGGTATGCGGACCGCATAATGGTCGCATACCTGGGAAGCCTGCTTTCCTTTTTGGCCCAGCTAAGGGACATTTATGCCACAGGAATGCGGACCGCACAGCAGGAATGCGATCGCATTCCTGACCGCATTTCCTGCTTCGGAGCTTCTAATTTATGATTTTAAAACCCGACCCCTAGTTTAATAAAACACCCCTCCCCTTCATTTTTAACATCTATCTGACTAAAATAGAGAGAAGGGAGAGTGAGTTTAGTGAGAGAAAGTCATCTTCTTCATCAAATAAGTCCACCACCTCTACGCAGGCCTGGAAATCTTCGAGTAGTCGTGTCTTCTTCACCACAAGAGGTAAGTCTCACCCTATTTTCCCAAATTCTCAGATGTTAGTTAAGAATAAAACACACATAGGTTGGTTCTTGAGGATGAAAGTTAAGACCTTGCATGCATGTGAATAGTCTTCCATAATCTAGTAAAGGGAAGCAAGTTAGAGTAGTCTTTTACTAAAAAGGGTTTAGTTGATCTAAGGTATCACACAGTGTTTGATAAAATGCCCAAATGCGTTCATGATTTCTAACTATAAGTCTAAACATGTCATCTTGTAAATTAGATTGAAGGCGTTAGAAGGTCCGGTGGTTTTAAAATAGATATTGAAGGGAAATTCTGACTCGAGGTATGTACGGCTAACTTTAATCTTTGTAGAGTCGCCTTGTTGGTGTCCGAGCATTCAGTATGTATTCCGGTTTTAATTGTGTTTGAATCATATGTTCTATTATAATGAGATGAAGGGTTATGTTCTCTCAATGTATTAGTTGATTTTCCATGCCACCATGCTATGTGAGATTGTGAACTGTGATTCCTTGTACTTACTCTATCATATGCAAAACTCGCCATATGCTTGAATACCTCGGTATGAAAGGAAGTTCTACCAAATGAACGAAATGATAACGAACCCAATTGTTGAATGTATCAAAGTGCTAAAGGCTGTGTAACAAATGATGGAAAGGAAATGATTTAATTAATCTAAATGATTATGGCATATCGTACATGACTCACTGTTTGGTAAATGTTATTGTGCCCTTGATTTCACATGGTTGTTTGGTTGTTATGAATTTATACTCTTGATGATAGAAATACTTGTAATTGAATTATTGGTTGTTGTTTCTATCAATGTGATTGTACGGTGGGATCTGGTTGCGTGCCGTAACAGGCAAAATAAGGGTGGTATGTTGAGAAGTAATAAGGGTGGAATGTGATTTTACTGTGGGATGGGGTTGCGCGCCGCAACAGGTGAAATAAGGATGATATGTTGAGAAGTAATAAGGGTGGAATGTGATTGTACGGTGGGATCAAATTGCACGCCGCAATAGAAGAAATAAGGGAGGAACGATGAGAAGAAATAAGGGTGGAATATGAAGAAGCTATGAAAACCTGATTTGTGATTCTCTGTATCTCTGTGCAATAATTGTTTGGTTTCTTTGATTGCTTTCTATCTGTGCACTGCTTGATTTTACTTACTGTAAAGTTTGTTCATACATACTAGTACTATTTCATGGTACTAACTTCTCTTTTGTCGGGCGCGCTACATCTTTTATATGTATGTTGGTGGTTCTATAGCAGGTAGCTCCGTCTGCCGATAGTGGTGCCTTCTCGTCATCCCTTCAGCAATACTAGTGGGCCCGCGTATTCCATGTTATCTCTTTTGTATTTGTTCTCTTATGGTATAGACGGGGCCTTGTTGCCGGTAAGTATGTATACTCTTCTCCGTACTTTTAGATGCTCCGTAGACACTGTGTGGGCTGTATACATTTTGGGTAGTAGTTGTAACTATTCATAATCGTGGTCCCGTATGGGAATGTTGTGCTTAGTTTGTATAGTTTGGGATTACCAAGTGTTGAAGCTTTAAAAGAGGAAAATGGACTTATGTTGTAAATTCATACTTTGGTTCCATTCTATTTATATATCGGTATATTATAAACATGGGGTAATGCGTTGGGTAGGAAAGGCAATCCAGGAACGCTTGACCGAGATCATCCGGTTAGGCGCCGGTTTCGTCCCTCGGTTTTGGGGCGTGACAGTAAAACTGAATGATCTGGAAGTTAGTGGAAAAGTGTAACATGTATACTCTATTCTTTCATAAAAGGGTAGTGAGCATATCTATAGGGTTTATGTACTTTATTTGCTGTCTTTGTTTAGCATGCTTTATTTCTGTACACCGACAGAAATCATGCTTCTACAAATCATACACACTTCACTCAACTTGTCTAATACTTGTACACTATTCAAAGAGTATTATTTTAAGTATTTGTTTCCATGTATACTATTGTGAACACTTAGAAAACATGCCTATATGATGCACTAACACATGCTTCGCTAATCTAGATACCATGTCTACAGGGCTTCAGCTAATCATTCAGTCGCTTATATTGCTTTTAGTACACTGCTTATCCAGCTATCATGATTGTAGGATATTCATCAATTAATCGACTACTTTTATTTCTTCGTTGTACAACCACACTTAGATGACATGCCTATAGGGATAAAGTATTATAAAATCATATTCGATTATTGACTATTAGAAATCATGTGTATATGATATTGTCACCCGCCTAAGAAGCATGTTTATAAAATCAACATTGTTAATTCTGAGCTTTCAAACATTTGCACCACCTAATTATGCCAACAATTAGAGATCATGCCTATAGGACCTGCAATACCTTTAATCTGCCAATGCGTTAGTCTAAAGCTGCAATGCTGCTTGTATAATACTGGAGATCAAAATCACATACAGACCATGTTTATAGGGCTTAATGACTTTACCGTGCTTTAATTTCAGATTGTCCGCCGCCTAATGTATAAATCTGTCTGCACACAATTTGCTGCTTATAGTGGAGGCCAACTTGAGCCATTTGTTTTTATTATGTGAAGTCCTACATGTTTTGAATGTGCACCTAGTTTTATCAATTTGAGCATCCTAAGTAGAGTCTAGAACCACCCAAATAGTAAGTCCAACGCCTCCTGGGCCATAGACATCGGAGAGAGCTTTAAGTAAACAACTTTAACATAGTAATTGGATAGCAAGAGAAGATAGTATGTGCCCGCTGAATAATATGAGCAATCCTTACCCTAAGAAAGTTGCAAAGTATTATTTATGTTGCACGGGGTGATCCTTTAGACTGAAAACTTAGGACTCCCCCCCCCCCTTGTATGTTTATTGTTCACACTTAGTCATTGTATATAGAATAATTAAGTTGTACATTGTAACCTTTAAAGACTTGTATTGATTATTTATAGTTTAATTATGGCCCATTTTTCTTACACTTATTTATAATCGAACTTTTAAATTCCTTGCCTTCCTTCACTTGTATGATCACTTAGGACAATTATAATATGATAATCCCACATAGTATACACTTCGGTCGGGACCCACAATTATGGACCTCGAATAATGCCTAACACCTCCTCTTTAAGGTAATTTAAGCTTTCATCCGATCTTGGTGACGTAGACTAACCAAATAGATTTATTTGCAAAATAGGTGCCCTAACGCACCTCAAAATCATTAGGTTGCGACTATTCTCTTTTATTACCCATTTAAAATAGTTGTCACATATCGAAACCCGTTTCGAGAGAAAAAGGAGCGAGATAGTTGACTCACCTAAATTTCCAAATTTTTTAGAGTTATGCTTTGGTCTTCCATTTTCTCGTCATTTGTCTTAATGTATTTATAAAATAAATCCTCAAGACTTGTAGAAAGTGATAGTTGGGATCTTTGTAGATATGGTCATGAAATTTGTGGCCCTCTATTTTGATTCTGAATTAAGGTGGACCTTGAATATGTTGCTTTTTGAAAACCTTGAGGGTTTCGTTTCACGACCCGAATTACCCTCCGAATGGTCCCGTGGGGAACCTAGTCTCTACGACTAGGTAAGCCTAAAAACAATATAATGATTAAATGGAAAAGAAGAAGAAAACATATAACGCGGTCGCTCGGCACATACAAATTTCACTTCCCAAAACCCGGAATGTCACGACAGTCACAAGCTCTGTACTAAATGTATCTCTATACAATGAAATACTGGAAGAATACATAAGTCAACCAATCATATGCTAGAGTAGAAGGGGACTCGTGGGATTCTGCGGACGCTGCAGAATTACCTCACGGTCTCCTGGCAGCTGCTAGTGATGCTCCTAGCCTTGACACTGGGTGCTGGGACCTGGATCTGCACACGGAAAACATGTGCAGGAAAGGGAATGAGTACTCCACAATTGGTACCCAATAAGTGCCAAGCCTAACCCTAGTCAAGTAGTGACAAGGTCAGGTTAAGGCTCTACTGGATGTTTATAGAAAAATAGTTTAGAAATTCTAAGAAAAAGATATAATAAGCTAAGGAAAACAGTAGAAACGGTAAGCTGAAAGAAATAGTAAAAGGGAGCCCTCGGCTCAGCACAACATATGACACAATAGCAGTTATGCAATGCAGTACAGGGGGAAAGCTCCCGGAATCTCGTCCGTAGTCCTAATTTAAATATGCTATGCAGTACAAGGGGAAGCTCCCGGAATCTAGTCCGTAGTCCCAATTTAAATATGATATGCAGTACAGGGGGAAAGCTCCCGGAATCTAGTCCGTAGTCCCAATTTAAATATGATATACAGTACAGGGGGAAAGCTCCTGGAATCTAGTCCGTAGTCCCAATTTAAATATGCAATGCAATGAGTACCAGATATAGTTTATTTGAACAGTTCAGAAGGAAATAACAGGAAAATACGGATAAAGCTACCTAAACATGGTACAAATAGTAACAAATAGGAGCAACTAAATTAAGACAGGAAGACATGCTCATTCCTATGCTATACTACACAGTTAATATAAGAACAATGAAAACAGGATGAACGATTTATGTTATGAAAGGAAAAAGTGGAGTTTTAGCAACAATAGCCCGTGTACGCACTCGTCACCTCACGTACACGGCACCCATATAACAAAATAGTATCAAACAACCTAAGAGGAAGTCCCCAACATAGAATTAGGCAAGCAACTTACCTCGACTACGCTACTCAACTCAAAATCACGCTCTTGCCATGAGTATCCGACTCCGGGCCCAAAAAGTCCACCGGGACCAAGTCTCGAAATTGGGTAAAAATTATATATTTCGGACACTCATTCACTCACGAGTCTAAACATATAAGAATTTCTCAAATCGGATGTCAAAATCCTAATCAAAACTCAGAATTTTGTCTAGGACGTTTATCCCCTTTTTTCCCAATATTTCCACCAAAATTTCGAAATTAAAGTTTAGATTTAAGATTGATATCATGGAAACTAGTCTAAATCGGATAGAAATCACTTACCCAAGTTGCCCAGGTGCAAAACTCTCCAAAAATCGCACTTCCCGAGCTCTCAAATTCAAAAATGTGGAAAATAGTCTAAACCCTCGAATTTGGGTCATTAATGATTCTGCCCAGTGAATGTTCTATGCGTTCGCGGAAATAGCATCGCGAACGCGAAGAGTAAGAAACACGTGCCCAGAAATTGGCCTATGCAAATGCGATCCAGGGCCTACGAACACGGTCCCATACATGCGAACGCGAAGGGTAAAGTGCCAAACCCCTAGGACCCTATCCTATAACTACGCGGACGGGACCAACACCCCCCTCCCTCCCCCTTCCCCCCCCGCATTCGCGATCCCTTGCCTGGACATAACTACGCGAACGCGTAGCAAAAAAATCCCTGGAGTCAATTAAGCCTACGCGTTCGCGACTATCCCCACGCGAACGCATAAGAGGAAACCAGAACCAACAAAAATCTGATGTTTTTCTTAAGTCCAAATCTAACCCGTTAAGCATCCGAAACACACCTGAGGCCCCCGGGACCTCAACCAAACCTACCAAAAAACCCTAATACCTCATTCAAATTTAATAGAGCCTTAAAAATACCTCTCATAACATCAAAATCATCAATTATGCATGGATTCAAGCCTAAGAACTTATGAAATTTCTAAAATCAACATCCGATGCTGAATTACATCAAAGCTCATCCGAATGACCTCAAATATTTCACACAGGTCATAAATGACATTACGGACCTAGTGTCACTTCCGGAGTTCCATTCCGAGCCCGATATCAAAATTTCACCTATCGGCCGAAATTGCCGAAATTCTAACTTTCACCAATTCAAGCCTAAATTTAGCACATACCTCGAAAACATATTCTGAACACTCTCCTAACCCCGAAATCACCCAACATAGCTATGGAGTTGACGGAATTCCATTTCGTATCCGTCTTCACACAGTTCTAACTACGACCCAAATTCTAAAGCTAAATTTCATATTTAAGGATAGTGTCCAAAATCCCTCTGAATTTCACCACTCAGCGCTCTGACAAGTTCCAAAAGCATAAGCAGACATGGGAGAAGCAGTTATTAGGGGATCTGGGTGCTAACGCTCAAAACGACCGACCGGGTCATTACATTTCGACACCATTAGGATTACTCCACTAAAATCCTGAATGTTTTTATGCCATGGGGCTTCCGAACGGGTAGCTTTTGTAGCCAATGGAATTTATCTGATCTTCAGTCTGATAAATTGCAAGGCATTCATGGTTAAGATGATTCTCACCACATATGCCGCAATTGGCAGACTGGTGTGCATTACCTGAGAAAGATTCAAACTTTTGTGTTACGACTATAATTTGTTGAGTTAACGTGCTCAAACCATTTTCTTGATTAACAGTTGCAACCTTTTTAATTGTGACTCTTTCAGCTGGCCATTATACTACATTTTTTTTTAAAATTTCAATCTCCTATTGTAAGGCTTCTACAATTGCTTTCCCCATTATAGAACCCCCAGCTACACCATCTATTACGTTTTAAGCGGAGGGTTTTAACCCATGATAGAAAATATATAGTTTCATATGTTCTGGGATTCCACGATGATGACATTTTCTGAGCAATTCTTTCAGTCTTTCCCAAGCTTGAAAAAACTAGCTCAGTGTCAGTTTGCAAAAAATTATTGATCTTTTGCCTCATTTTAGTTATTTTGGCTGGGATAAAGTACTTGTTCAAACAATTTTGAGTCTTTTGATCCCATATTGTAATAGATCCTCAAGGTAGACTATGTAATCAGGCTTTACCTTCTCCTTTTAGTAAAAAGGGAAAAATCCTTAGCATAATTGCATCTGGTGACACCCATTATACTTGGTTGTTTCAACCAATTCTAGAAAATCAATTAAGTGGTTGTGTGGATCCTCGTTGGCGTCTCCATTGGACATGCAACTTTATTGAATTGTTTCGATTAGTTCGGTTATGATTTCAAAGTTGTTGGCCGCCATAGGAAGCCTTCTAACACTTGATTCACAGTCAAAGTGATCAGGTTTGGCATAATCTCGTAATATTGTATTTGCTGTCCTAGGGATCACTTCATCGAATTGTTCTTCCAAATTTTGAGGAGGTGGGTTCAATTGCTGGATATTGTTTCTAATGTTGTTGCCTTCTAGTTCAACTTCCATTTCTCCTTCGCTACCGCTTTGAAATTGTGATGTATGTTCTTTCTTACATATTCGTAGAGATTTTTCTATTTCAGGATCGTATGTTACCAACTCTTTTATAGAAGAGCGGGTCATAAACTACCTAATAACTTAAGAATAAAAAAATAACAAATTAGTAATAAGTTAATTAATCTGAAGTAGACATATGTCTATCCCTGGCAACGACGCTAAAGATTTGACAAGTTTTTAACATATAAAGATTTAAGACTCACACTTTGGATATTCTATTCTATAGATTTATATTACCTTGGCTTACTGGTAACGACTCGGTCGGTCGTTACGTAGAATCTGCATTATAATTACTGTTTTGCCTTGTCATAGGTTGGTTATACTGTTTATGATGTATTAGAGTTGGTTGGCTCGGGTTCAGAATGGTTGTAGTGAGAATTTAGACACTTAGCCTAAAAAAATTGCTTCATAGTTGGAAAAGTCAACTGAGAGTTGACTTATTGGTAAACGATCTCGGAATGCAGATTTTATGGTTCGGATAGCTTCGTTAGGTGATTTGGGACTTAGGAGTGCTCGGAATATTTTTGTGATGTCCGATGTAGAATTAGGCTTGAATTGGCGAAAGTTAGTTTTTGGTGATTTCCGGTCGGCAGTGGAAAATAGGCTATTGGGGTCGGAATGGAATTCCGGAAGTTGGAAAAGCTTCATAACATCATTTTGGATATGTCTGCAAAAGTTTAGGTCAATCGGATGTTTTTTGGATAGTTTCGGCATCGTTGGTGGAATTTAGAAATTTCAAAGTTCATAGGCTTGAATTCCATGTGATTTTGGTATTTTTGTGTTGTTTCTGGTGCTACGAGGGATCGACTAAGTTTGAATGATGTTATGGGATATGTTGGTAGGTTTGGTTGGGGTCCCGAGGGGCTCGAGATTGATTTCGGATGGTTAACGGGCATTTTTTATTTTAAAAAGTCTGTTGTTTTTCTAGTATCATTGCAACAACAATTTGTGCATTGCGATTGCGAGGAATTGTTTGAGGGGCAAGCGATTTTTAGAGTAACTTTTCGGGATAGTTTGAGGTAAGTAATGTCTTTAAATCCTGTCCTGAGGGTATGAAACCCCGGACTTTACATACTTTCACGGTTTTGGAGTGACGCACACACTGGATGACGAGTGTGAGGCGTGCACGAATTGGAAATTTTGAAATATGTTCCTATCTAGGCAACTATTGAGTTGCGAAACCGCTTTTAAAGCATATGTTTTATAGTATTACTATGATTTGATATATATGGGTTGTAATACATGTTTGGGGCCTAGTGTCGATCTGTTTAACCCCTTGGGGGCTATTTTCCTGATATTCCTCACTTAGAAAATTATGATTTTACACTCAGTCCTTCTTGATAAATAGTTTTGACACTCTGAGTTATTGATATTATTTCTTGGAATGAAATATTGTTTTGGGTCGAGAACCCTGTTTATGTCACGACCCGAATTAACCCTCTGAACGGGCTCGTGACGGCACCTAGTCCTTATGACTAGGTAAGCCTAAACTATGCGGAAAAATAAGACAACACAGAAATAAACAGTAAAGATGTAGCAATAACTATAAAACTTAAGCCGCTCGGCTTTTACAGCTTTCACTCTCCCAAAACCCGGAATATCACCAAGTCACAAGCTTTATACAACTATAACTCCATACAACGGAATAAGGAAATTATGTATATGTTTATCTCCTATGCCTATAGTAGAGTAGATGGGGACACGTGAGATTCTGCGGACGCGGCAGAATTACCTCGTGGTCTCCTGAGCAAGTGTTGTAGTACTCCTAGCCAAAACGTTGCGTACTGGTACTTGGATCATCACATGGGGAAAACATGCACAGGAAAGGGCGTGAGTACTCAACATTCGGTACTCCGTAAGTGCGAAGCCTAACCCCCGTCAAGTAGTGACGAGATCAGGTTAAGGCTCTACTGAGTTTGAAAATAAGACAGTTATAAGTTTGAACAGTGACATATAAAAAGCTACAATAAACAGAATTTAAAGGAAAACTGAAAGAAATAATAAAGAAGAGCCCTCGGCTCAGCACCGCATATATCTCAATAGCAAATATGCAATGCAGTACAGGGGGAAAGCTCCCGGATCTCAGTCCGTAGTCCCAATTTAAATATGCTATGCAGTACAGGGGGAAAGTTCCCAGATCTCAGTCCGTAGTCCCAATTTAAATATGTAATGCAGTACAGGGGGAAAGCTCCCGGATCTCGGTCCGTAGTCCCAATTTAAATATGAGATGCAGAATGCTATCGGATATGGCGTAATTAAACAATTCAAGATAACAATAGGCATGAATAAGGTAAAACTACATAAGCATGGAGCAAATAGTAGAAAATACGGGGAATTCAAGTGAAAACAGGTAGGCATGCTCATTCCTATGCTAACTAATCAGTTATAACATGAAGCAGTAATATAGGAATGAAATGAGTTATGACGTGGGAGGAAAACCGGGAATTTAGAAACCATGACCCGTGTAGGCACTCGTCACCTCACGTACACAGCGTCCACATAGAAAAATCAGTATAAAAATGCCTAAGGGAAATCCCCAACACAGAGTTAGGCAAGCCACTTACCGTGAATGCGCTAATCAACTCAATATCACGCTCTTGCCACGAGTATCCGACTCCGGGTGACCCAAATCTATTCAATTCGATTGCATAATATAAATATCACTTCAAGAAAACAAAGTAGCTAATTAATTCGAAGCTAATACGCGAAATTAGAAAATTCGCCCAAAAAGTCCCCCGGGCCCACGTCTCGGAATCGGGTAAAAATTATATTTTCTGGACACCCATTCACACACGAGTCTAACCATATAAGAATCTCTCAAATCGGAGGTCAAAACCCCAATAATTTGGTCTATGAAGTTCATCCACTTTTTCCCAAATTTTCCACCAAAATTCGAATTTTAAGGACTAGAGTTTAAGTTAGGAATCATGGAAATTGATCCAGGTTGGTTAGAAATCACTTACCCAAGTTACCTAGGTGCAAAAGTCTCCAAAAATCGCCCCTCCCGAGCTCTTAAATTCAAAAATGGTGAAAATAACATAAACCCTCAGAATTTTGTATAAACCGCGCAGGGTTATCGCACTTGCGGAAAATCAATCGCAGGTGCGGGAACTCACTTAATAGGGCTGGGGCCGCACCTGCGGTTAATTGGTCGCACCTGCGGAACCCAGACCGCAACTGCGACCATTGGAAGCCCCTGCCTAAATGCCGCACCTGCGAGCCAAATTTCGCACCTGCGAGCCCGCACCTGCGATTCCCCATCCGCTGGTGCGGAACACCAGAACCAACAATAGTTCAGCTGTGGTCCAAGTTCCAAAATCACCCGTTGAGCACCCGAAACTCCCCCGAGACCCCTGACCTCAACCAAACTTACCAATCAGTCCTAATACTTCATTCAAACTTAGTCGAGCCTTCAAAATAGATCCCATAACATCAAAATCATCAAATATGCATAGATTCAAGCCTAAGAACTTATGAAATTTCTAGAATTCACATCTGATGCTGAAACACGTCTAAACTCATTTGAATGGCCTCAACTTTTGCACACAGGTCATAAATGACATTAGGGACCTGCTGTCGCTTTCAGAATTCCATTCCGAGTCCGATATCAAAATCTCACCTATCGGCCGAAATCGCCGAAATTCCAACTTTAGCCACTTCAAGCCTAAATCTACAACCGACCTCGAAAACACATTCCGAACACGCTCTTAACCCCAAAATCAGCCAATGGAGCTGACGGAGTTGACATAATTCTATTCTGGATCCGTATTCACACAGTTCTAGCTACGACCTGATTTTAAAAGCAAAAATCCACATTTAAGGACTAAGTGTCCAAAATCACTCGTCACCACTCAATGCTCTGACAAGTTTCAATAACATAAATAGACATGGGAGAAGAAGTTATTAGGGGATCGGGGCGCTAACTCTCAAAATGACCGACCGGGTCGTTGCAGTTTATTATGGCCCGAGTGGCATATTGAGAGTGTCTGACTGAGTGTGGCCGAGGGCCAATATTATGCGGATGTTTATGATATGAGAGAGGCCGAGAGCCTGAGTGATTGATGCCATGATTTGGCTTGTTTATAGCGCTTGGGCTGTAGGAGCCCCTCCGAAGTCTGTACACCCCCAGTGAGCGCAGGTACATACTGAGTGCGAGTGCCGAGTGTCGCGTGCCGAGTGATGAGTGATTGGTAGGCATGAGTGACAGTGAGGTTTCCCGAGGGGCGAATGCTGAGTGACTGTGAGGTGCTGAGGGAATATTTATCAGTGATGATTATGGGCCGAGGGGCAGTTTTATGATGATATTTTACTGAGTTTTGATTATAATTCATTCATTTTTCAAACTGATATTTTGGGAGTTTTACTGAGATATATTGGAAAATATACTTGTTTCAAAGGATTTTATGGAAATTGTTTTTCGAACTCATGTACACTTTATTGAGACTTGGTGTTTTACTATTTTTTGGAATGGTGTAATTGAGTTGTGTGTTTCTTATTCTTCAGATTGTGATTTATTTTCATTACTACTGAGTTGGCGTACTCATCATTACTCCCCACACCTCTGTGTGCAGATCCATGTACTGGTTTAAAGCAGTAGCCATCCGAGTTCGTTATCGTTAGCTTTTGGGATTTCGAGGTAGTTGTCCAGCGTCCACAACTTTTCCATTTCCCTTACTTCATTTACTAATTAGTATTTTGTTCTAAGACAGTGTATTATGAAATTAGCAGTGCTAGTTTTATTCTTAGATGCTCATGATCAGTTGACTCCAGTCTTGGGGGATTTGTTTAGACTGTCGGATCTTATTATGCTTGCTTAAAGACTTAGAGGAATTTTTATACTTATTATGCTGGTTATTAATGATTTGAGAAATTATGTTAAAATAAATGTGTAGTTATGTGATGGTTGTCTAGCCTAGTTCCACGATAGGCGCCATCACGACCTGTTAGGAATTGGAGTTGTGACAAGTTGGTATCAGAGCTCTAGGTTACATAGGACTCAACGGTCATAAGCCGATTTAGTAGAGTCTTGCGGATCCGTACGGAGACGTCTGTACTTAACTTCGAGAGGCTACAGAACTCTTGGGAAAAATCTCTTTTTCTTGAACTCTTTCGTGCCATTCTATTGGTTCTTGAAATCTAAGCATATGTGTTTCATTCTGTCACAGATGGTGAGGAAACGCACTATGGATCAGGGTGACCATGCAGCAGTTGGACCCACGAGGGGTCGAGGCCGTGGTAGGGAGAGCAGACCAGCCCGTGTAGCGGCTGGGATAGCACCAGTGGATCCCCCTACTATTCAGGAGTAGGTTCCCGCTGAGGGTGCTCCAGCGGGACAAGCTCAGGCACCGACAGTGCCTATTGTCATTCCGGGTCTTCAGAAGACCCTGGCTCAAATCTTGACAGTATGCACCAGTTTGGCTCAGGCAGTTGCTATGACTACTATTGCCGCTACATCTCAAGTCGGGGGAGGCACTCAAACTCCAGCTGCCCGGACACCTGAGCAGGTCGTACAGGGTTTTCAAGCACCAGGGGTAGTCCCAGCGCAATCGGTTGCCCTAGTTTAGGACTATGTAGTCCCAGCTATGTAGTCCCAGCTATGCCGAGGATGAGCAGCGTAGGCTGGAGAGGTTCAGTAGACTTTAGCCTCTGACTTTTAGCGGCACAGAGGGTGAGGATGCCCAAGGATTTCTGGATAAGTTCCAAAGGATAGTCCGGACTGCTGGTATTTTGGAGACCAGTGGGGTCTCCTTTGCTACATTTCAGTTTGCTGGTGCTGCTTTCACTTGGTGGGAGGCATTTTAGAGGCATAGGCCGGTTGGTTCAGCACCCCTCACCTAGCAATAGTTCTCCACGATCTTTTTGGAGAAGTATGTTCCTCAGTCCCACGGAGAGGACCAGCGCAAGCAGTTTGAGCAGTTGCGCCAGAGAGAGTTGTCAGTTACACAGTACGAGATGCGGTTTTCCGAGTTGGCTAGACATGCTTCTGAGTTAGTCCCTACTGATAGGGAGAGGATCGGGAGGTTTGTAGATGGTCTTACGTATCACCTTCGCATTTTGATGACCAGGGAGAGAGTGTCTAGAGATACATTTGAGCAGGTTGTTGATATTTCTCGGGATATTGAGTCGGTTCGTAGGTAGGAGCAGGCGGAGAGGGAGGACAAGAGGCCTCGGGGATCAGGTAGTTTCAGCGGTGTCCCTTATAGAGGGCAGTTTCAGCACAACATAGGTCGTCCATTTAGACCTCCTCAGCCAGCTCGCCCAGCTTATAGTGGCGCATCTTCGAGGCAGGGTCCCCGCAGTTCTCATCAGGGATGTTCATCTTTTAGTTCCCTTCCATCTCAGAGTTCCTCCAGAGCATCATCATTCCAGGGTTCGTTTATGCACGATTCGTCCGGTGGTTATCATGGTGGTAGGGGTTCTCTTCAGTCCCCATCTCCAGCTCCATGTAGTTGTTTCGAGTGTGGAGAGTTTGGACACGGGTGGAGGCAGTGTCCTCGTCGTTCTGGTAGTTCATCTCACCTGAGGGTTCAACCCTCGACATCATCCCCAGTCACTTCACCACGTACCCAAGCAACTATGGGTGGTGGTCAAGTAGGTAGAGGCCTCCCTAGGGGGGGGGGGGGGGGGGGGTCGAGCATGTGGAGTCCAGCCACGTATCTGTGCACTTCCAGCTAGGCCTGATGCTATGGCATCCGATGCGGTGATTACAGGTACTATCTCAGTCTGTCACGGTGATGCTTTGGCTTTATTTGACCCTGGTTCCACATACTCTTATGTTTCGTCGTATTTTACTCACTTTCTGAATATTCCCCGTGAGTCCTTAGTTACGTCTGTCCATATTTCGACTCTGGTGGGCGATACTATTATTGTAGACCGTGTGTACCGGTCGTGTGTTATATCTATTGGGGGTTTGGAGACCCGAGTAGACTTGATATTACTCAGTATGGGTGATTTTGATGTGATTCTGGGCATGGATTGGTTATCCCCATGTCATGCTATTCTTGATTGTCACACTAAGACCGTGACCCTATCTATGCCCGGAGTTCCGAGAGTTGAGTGGAAAGGGTCTATAGAGAATGTGCCTAGCAGAGTGATTTCTTATTTGAAGGCTCAGCATATGGTTGGGAAAGGATGTGAATCTTATCTTGATTTTATGAGGGATGTTAGTAGTGAGACTCCTTATGTTGATTATGTTCCTGTAGTCCGTGATTTTCCGGATGTATTCCCTACAGACCTGCCAGGCATGCCACCTGATAGGGGTGTTGATTTTGGTATTGACTTGGTGCCAGGCACCCAGCCTATCTCTACTCCACCTTATCGTATGGCATCAACGGAATTGAAAGAATTGAAAGAGAAACTTCAGGAACTCTTAGATAAGGGGTTCATTCGGCCTAGTGTGTCACCTTGGGGTGTACCGGTGTTGTTTGTGAAGAAAAAAGATGGCTCCATGCGCATGTTTATTGATTATAGGCAGCTGAATAAGGTTACGGTGAAGAACCGGTATCCTTTTCCTCGTATTGATGACTTGTTTGACCAGCTTCAGGGAGCTAGAGTGTTCTCTAAGATTGATTTGAGATCTGGGTATCACCAGCTGAAGATTTGAGATTCTGACATTCTGCAAAAGTTTAGGTCAATCGGCTATGTTTTGGATAGTTTCGGCATCGTTGGTAGAATTTAGAAATTTCAAAGTTCATAGGCTTGAATTCGATGTGATTTTGGTATTTTTGTGTTGTTTCTGGTGCTACGAGGGATCGACTAAGTTTGAATGATGTTATGGGATATGTTGGTAGGTTTGGTTGGGGTCCCGATGGGCTCGGGATTGATTTCGGATGGTTAACAGGCATTTTTTATCTTAAAAAGTCTGTTGTTTTTCTGGTATCATTGCAGCAACAATTTGTGCATCGTGATCGCATGGAATTGTCCGCGATCGCGTAAGGTTAAGGGAGTCCATGGGGAATTTGTGCATCGCGATCGTAGGAGTGAGGGTGCGATCGCGTAAGGTGAGCGTCTTAAGTAGTGCGATCGCGTGGCCTAGTTCGCGATCGCGTAGAGTTAGAGAGGGGCGTGTGGGGGCTGGTCAGATGTACTACGCAATCGCGTCGATAGGACTGCGATCGCGTTGAGTTGAGGCTTAGTGAATCACGATCGCGTGGTGTTATTCGCTATCGCAAAAGCTTAAATTTTGAGGCTGGAAATTTGCTCTTCGCGATCGCGACCTGATGTCCGCGATCGCAGTGAAGAATTAACTGGGTAGTATAAATTAAGCCCATCCGCGTCCTTTGCAAACTTTTCCACCATTTGCTAACGGGAATAGAGCTTTTGGGGTGATTTTGAAGAGGGAAAACGATTGTTCTTCATTGAGGTAAGGATTTTGGACCCTATAACTCGATTATATGTGATTAAGGACTAAATTAACAGTGTTTAATTAGGGAAAATCAGTAGAAAAGGGTGAAGTTAGGGCTTGAGATTATGAGACCTTTTAGGGATTATTTGAGGGGTCAAACGGACTCCGATTTCAGAGTTCTTTATATGTACGGACTCGTGAGATGATGAGGATCATTTTGGTATAAAGTTTGTCGAGTTCCAAAATGCGGGCCGGGGGGTCGGGTTTTGGCTAATTTCGAGTTTTGTGCTAAAACTGATATTTTTCATCTGGAATTCATTCCCTTAGCATAAATTGATGAGAAAAATATGATCTTGGTAGATTTGAAGCACTAGAAAATTGATTCGAGGGGCAAGCGTGTTGTAGAGTAGCTTTTCGGGCTAGTTTGAGGTAAGTAATGTCTTTAAATCCTGTCCTGAGGGTATGAAACCCCGGACTTTACATCCTTTCACGGTTTTGGAGTGACGCACACACTAGATGTCGAGTGTGGGGCGTGCACGAATTGGAAATTTGGAAATATGTTCCTTTTTAGGAAACTATTGAGTTGCGAAACCCCTTTTAAAGCATATGTTTTTTAGTATTACTATGATTTGATATAATTGGGCTGTAAGCCATGTTTGGGGCCTAGTGCCGATCGGTTTAACCCCTTGGGGGCTATTTTCCTCATATTCCTTACTTAGAAAATTATGATTTTACACTCAGTCTTTCTTGATAAATTATTTTGACACTCTGAGTTACTGATATTATTTCTTGGAATGAAATACTGTTTTGGGTCGAGAACCCCGTTTATTATGGCCCGAGTGGCATATTGAGAGTGTTTGATTGAGTGAGGCCGAGGGCCAATATTGTGAGGATGTTTATGATATGAGAGAGGCCGAGAGCCTGAGTGATTGATGCCATGATTTGGCTTGTTTATAGCGCTTGGGTCGTAGGAGCCCCTCCGGAGTCTGTACACCCCCAGTTAGAGCAGGTACCTACTGATTGCGAGTGCCGAGTTCCGAGTGATGAGTGATGAGTGATTGGGAGGCATGAGTGACAGTGAGGTTGCCCGAGGGGCTGATGCTGAGTGACTGTGAGGTGCTGAGGGAATATTTATGAGTGATGATTATGGCCCGAGAGGCAGTTTTATGATGATATTTTACTGAGTTTTGATTATGATTCACTTCATTTTTCAAACTGATATTTTGAGATTTTTACTAAGAAATATTGGAAAATATACTTGTTTCAAAGGATTTTATGGAAATTGGTTTTCGAACTCATGTACACTTTATTGAGACTTTGTGTTTTACTGTTTTGTGGAATGGTTTAATTGTGTTGTGTGTTTTTTATTCTTCAGACTGTGTGTCATGACCCAAAATCCTAATCCAGGTCGTGATGGCGCCCAACATTGGGGTTAGGCAAGCCAACATAAATTTCACTAAGTGTTTCTTTTTATTTGATTCAATTATTCCATTATTTACCGAATTTAACGAGTTAAATCATGATATCGAAAGATAATAACCCAGTGGTAGATAAAGTAGCTATAAAGAAGCGAGATCCAAAAGACAAGCATATATATATATATATATATATATATACAGCCCAAAATCCCAAATTAACCACTACGTGTGTGCCAGGAACTAGTGTCACGAGTGTCACGGGCATACTAATAGGACAACCAAAAGATAGAATTTGCAATCCACTGTCTGAATAAATAGACGAGAAACAAAAGTAAATGAAACTCCATGGTGCTGCTGGGGATCGCCAGAAGAAGCAGCTCACCGTGAAGTCAGGTATGCAGCGGTCAATATCTAGCTCCGGTCTGATAACCAAATGCACCAGCCTCAGAACCTGTACAGTTAAGTACAGAAGTGCAGCATGAGTACATATTAAATAAATATGTACCCAGTGAGTATCCCGTCTAATCTCGAAGAAGTAGTGACGAGAGGTCGAGTCGATACTCACTAAGGTCCAACAGTGATAATATAAAGCAGGATATAACAAGATGCGATAGACATGGGAAAGCAGTAAGCAACATATACATCTCAAGTACAGAAATCAAGGAAAAACTACTGAAAATAAGCAACAATGTACACTTTCCTTGTCCCCAAGTATCTGTCGAGCCAATATAACTGAAACAACCAAACAGTACCAAATAGTCACACGCACACAAGGATAAGACAACCGGGCAGAGTCATAAGGATAATATCTATGCACTGCCGAGGATCAAACGGCCCGTCCCATAAGTGCATTCTTACCATAGTATAATCTCTCATGTGCACTGCCGAGGATCGAACGGCCCATCCCAAAAGTGCACCTATCAATCCGCTGTGGCATACGGCCCGCTCCCATGAGAGTGGGGGAAAACACACTCCGCTCGCGGAATGTAAATTGCGAAGCGGTCACAAGCACATACAATATCATTAAAACTTACCTTCCATAACAATTTCCTTCCAATTATCCACATCCATGAAATCTCAGAGAATCAATGCTAGGCATAACATGAGTTTATAACACATATGACGTTTCAAGGAAGAATGTAAGGCATGTTGTGGGCCTAACTACCCGGACATTACAATAATAGTCGCTACGTACGGACTCTCGTCACTTTGTATGCACGTAGCCCCCCAAAAAAAATGCACATAGCATATAAATCACCTATGGGGACAATTCCCTCTTACAAGGTTAGAAAGGAGACTACCTCATGTCGAAACTACCTCTCGGACCAAGGATGCGCCAGAAACTCCAAACTCTACACCCGAGGACTCGCAACTAGCCAAATATTGCACAAGTATATCAATTCATGTTCAAAGTAGGGAAATTATCCTATTTATTCAATGATTTCAACATTCTTGAAAAGTTCTCAAAATTCAACCCCGAGCCCGCACACTCGAATTTCGAAAATTCTCGAAGGAATCACTCGCCCATATCTTAAGGATTGATAATATACGGTTTCTACCTGAATTCATGGCATCAAATGAGTAATTCACCAATTCCCTCAAGAACCCTAGGTTACTACCCCATTCTTGATTTTTCCATGATTTAGTGGTTGATTCAATTAGTAATTCATGTATTAAACTTGTACTAAAGTGGAATTAACTTACCTTATCAAGAGCTATGTCGTGGAACCTATTTCCCCGAGCTCCCAAGTCTTTAATGGAGGTGAATAATGAAAGAAGTGGGTAAAATCCCGAGTTTTAAAAGAAAACACATTGCCTGACCTACAGTGTTTTCGCACCTGCGGCTCAAGGACCGCACCTACGGTCTCGCACCGGCGAGCTGGGGCTGGAACCTGCGGAACTGGGCAAGAGGGGCTGGCGTCGCACCTGCGGAGGGATGACCGCAACAGCGGTTCTGCTCCTGCGGACTTTTGTCCGCACCTGCGTGAAAGGGGGACCCCAGGGGCTTTCCGCACCTGCGAGGCTGGGACCGCAGGAGCGGTCCCGCACCTGCGACTAGGCAACCACACCTGCGGTCACACCAGCAACAAATGCACCAGCAGTTGTTTTGGCTAGTTTTTGGCCTCGTGTGGTGTCCGGGAGGCACCTGGGCCCACCCGATCCCCCGTCCAAATTTACCAACAAGTCCCAAATCATAATACGGACTCGCTCGAGCCTTCGGAACACTCTAAACAACGCTAAAACTCAAAATCACACCCCAAAAACCCCAAATACATAACTTAAGAACTTCAAGTTCTTGATTTCTATAACGATGCGTCGGACCGACCTATACTACTCGGAATGACTTCAAATTTTGCAGGCAAGTCATAAATGACATAACGAAACTATTCCTGGTCTCGTAATTTCGTTCGGACCTCGATAACATAAAATCACCTTCCAAACCAAATTTCAAAACCCGCTCCGAACATACGCCCAAGTCCGAAATCATCATACGAAGCTACTGAAACTGTCGAAACTCGATTCTGAGGTCGTTTGCTCAAAATGTTCACCGAAGTCAAACTTGGCCAAAAAGGCCAACCTTAAGGAACCAAGTGTTCCTATAGCACTCTAAACACTTCCAAATCGTGAACCACCCGTCCCCGCAAGTAATAAATCACGAGAAGCCGCTATGGGAAGTTTCATCTAGGGGAACGTGGTCCTAATACGCAAAACGACCGGTCGGGTCGTTACACTGTGATTTATTTTCATTACTACTGAGTTGGCGTACTCCTCATTACTCTCTGCACCTCTGTGTGCAGATACAGGTACTGGTTCGGAGCAGTAGCAATCCGAGTTCATTATCGTCAGCTTTTGGGATTTCGAGGTAGCTGTCCAGGGTCCACAGCTTCTCCATTTCCCTTCCTTCATTTAGTAATTAGTATTTTGTTCTAAGACAGTGTATTATGACATTAGCAGTGTTAGTTTTATTCTTAAATGCTCGTGATCAGTTGACTCCAGTCTTGGGGGATTTGTTTAGACTGTCGGATCTTATTATGCTTGCTTAAAGACTTAGAGGAATTTTTACACTTATTATGCTGGTTATTAATGATTTGAGAAATTATATTAAAATAAATGTGTAGTTATGTGATGGTTGGCTAGCCTAGTTCCACGATAGGCATCATCACAACCTGTTAGGATTTGGGGTCGTGACATTACTATTTGAGAGAATCGAATTGATAAATGTCAGTGATAGTGTATAAAATATGATTTCTCGAAATAAGAGGAACTGCAAGAAAATATGTTAAATAAATAAACTGCGTAAAATTCTCAATATGAACTTAGTTATATTATAATGATGATAACATTTTTCTCAAGAGATTTGTAAAGTGATATTTTTTTGTTTCTAATACTAATATATTTTGTATGAAGTGAATTACTAACAAAATACCTCTCGGTTGTAAGGATTAATACTAAATATATTAAAAAATAAAATAGTTAGATATGACAATATTTAACACTCAAACAATCTGACCTTCAAACATTTATAGGTAAATTTCTGATCAAGCACCTATTGAAAAAAACAAATACCATTATAATAACTTATGAAAGTTCAAGCGGCAATTATCAAAAGAAACAAACTTTAACACATAGAGGACATACTACTATATATAAGTAATAGGCTTAAATAAAGACTCACATACAAGAAAATACGAAAACAGGACATACTAATATTTTAACTTTGGAATAGAAAGAGAGTCATCCAGAGATAAAGTTAGTCTTCTGAAACTAAGAATTGCTCATTTCCTTCCCTGTTGACTCCCCCATAAGCAGCTGAAGATATATGTATTTATAGCTTTTTTAAATAAAGTGTACACTTGAATACTATGTTTCTCAACTTGGCAAGTAGCCAACTCTACTTGCTTGAAGTGCATACTTTCGTTCTTTTTGTTCATTCTCTCCATATATGAATCTCTGATATTTAGTTTTGTTCTACTCCAAGTGTTGACAAGTAGTGATTTGTTGATTTTCTCCAAATTTTTATTATTTCCTGCAATGCAAATAGAAGATTAGTACCATAATTTTTTATATAACACTTAATTTTATGCATAGTATTTTTATATTTTATCTTTATCACAATGCGTATGGACAATGGTAACCGACTAAGTGGGAGGCATAGAAGTAATGAAATCAATTAAGATAGGAAAATATAAATTTCACTAACATGGTAGAAGGCTTAGACAAAAATGTAACATATGAGAAATGTCATAGATGTAGATATGAAAAACAAGAAGGCAAACATGATTTAAACAAGCTAAACAAATAGAAGGCATGGATAGTAGAACAACAATTAAGGTAGTGGACAAAGACGGAACAACAACGACAAGTCACATAGATAACATAGTAGCAACAGTAACAAATAAAGATAAAGGCATAAACGTATACATAAGAAAAATATATCACACTATAATGCATGTCTCTCGTCCTCGCCTGCACGGAAACACCCTTCATGCCATGAACCCGAGATAATATAAAAAAAATGGCACGACATCACCATTCGTGTTTCTACTCTCATCCTCACATGATAATGTAAATGCAATGGCATGTCATCACCCTTCGTGCTTTTACACTCTTCCTCTGTCATGACCCAAAACATAACCTATCGTTATGGTGCCAATCGTAGAACTAGGTAAGCCCACATTCTCAATATACTTTCATTATTTATAAAAGAAGTGAACTAAAACAGTTAAATTTAACAGAAGATTTACATAACCACGGGGTAAAGACCCAAAACTCAAGTGCGGGATAATAGCCCGACATCAGGGTGTCACTAAGTCATGAGCATCTAGCAACCATCTAAAATAGAATCTACTACAGTTTGTGCCAAATGCCAAAACCAAGAGAAATAAGATTATAAGAGGGAGGAACAAGGACTGCGGACGTTGGCAGTTACCTCGTAAGTCTCTGTAAGTCAGCTCGCGCACGAACTAAACAATTCTAGGACCGTAAAAACCTGGATCTGCACATGAAGTGCAGGGTGTAGCATGAGTACAACCAACTCAGCAAGTAACAGAATTAAATAAAGAACTGAGAAGCAGTGACGATCTATAATAATACATTTCAGTTTAAGGAGTTTCAGTAAAGAGAAAACATGCTTTCAAATTCGGTAGTTTAAGTCAAATCATCTCGAACTCGAGTAAAACAATATAAAACTTCCTGAATTTCACAAAAACATTAGATAGCAACGAAGTGCACAAAAATAAGAGAAAGTACAGCCTCTCTAGGCAATAGTCTCTCAACTCATCTCAACAGCGTATACTCTCGGCACTCAGCCCTCAATACACACTCTCAATAAGTATCTGCGCTCAGTAAGGGTGTACAGACTACAGAGGGGCTCCTACAACCCAAGCGTTATATTGTTGCGGTGTGTATTCCGATCTAATATATATATATATATGTATGTATGTATGTATATGACCGAAGGCTTGTTGCGGTGTGCAACCCGATCCAATATTGTTGCGATGTGCAGCCCGATCCAATATACCTCACATGGCTCACAATTCGGCACTCAGGCCCTATCTCAGTGACTAGCCTCTCTAGCCTCTCAGGCTCACAGAATATCAAAATAAATAGTCCAAAAATAGAATACAACAAGTTTCAACAAGAAATGGGAGGGAGTTGAGATATATTACACAAGTAAAACGGTGACTAAGTACAAGATAACAATTAACAGTCAATTCAACAAGTGTATGACTGTCGGGGTTCCCAACAGTGAGAACATATGGCCTAAGAATGGTGTCTAACATGAAAGGCAGTCAATTACTAAAACAAGAAGAAACATGTAATAATAATAATAATAGACTATTTGACTTTACAGTCTATCGGGATGGACCGAGTCACAATCTCTCATGGTGCACGCTCGCACGCCCGTCACCTAGCATGCGCGTCACCTCTATTATTCACATCATACAAAATTCTCTGGGTTTCATACCCTCAAGACCAGATTTAAGACTGTTAGTTACCTCAACAACGTAAATTCCTACTCCGGAATGCCCTTTCCTCTCGAATCGGCATCCAAATGTCCCGAATCTAGCCACAAACAGTGCAACACCATTAAAATAGGCTAAAGGGATCAATCCCACAAAAACACTACTAAATTAAAACCAAATATTTGAAATCGGCTTAACCCGGCCCCAGGGCCCACATCTCGAAACTCGACAAAACTCACGAAACCCGAAAGCACATTCACACAGGAGTCTAACCATACCAAATTTACCAAAATCCAACCTCAATTACCCCTTCAAAACCCTAAAGTTCACTCTCCAATTCTATGGCCCTAAACCCCCAATTTTCACTTCAAACCCTCACCAACTAGGTGTAAAATCAATGGGAAAACACCATTACTAAAGATAAATAGGATCAAGGAACTTACATCTGTGATAACCTCGAATTCCCCTCGAAAATCTCCTCAAAATGCTCCAAAGTCCGAGTTTTAAAATGTGAAAATGGGGAAAAATCTTAAAGTCCTCTATTTATACTTTCTGCCCAGAAAAACCGCATATGCAGTCAACAACTCGCACTCGCGGGCCCCGCCAGCTTCCGCGATTCCTCCCTACGCAAGCCTTCTCCGCATATGCGACTGTACTTCCGCACCTTTGTGCTCGCAAATGCGCTCATCCCTCTGCATATGCTCTTCCAGTTAGGCCCATGCTTTCCCGCACCTGTGACCTCCTCCTCGCTTATGCGGAGTTGCACCTTCGGGCTTCCCATCGAAGGTGCGAAATCACCAGAACACCAGAAAATTTGCCAAGTCCAAGTCCAAAATTTCTTTCCGATGGGCATCTGAAACACCCCTGAGGCCCCCGGGACCTCAACCAAACCTACCAACAAGTCATATAACCCCATACAAACTTAGTCGAACCTTCGAATCACTCAAACCAACATCAAAATACCAAATTACACCCGAATTCAAGCCTAAGAACTTCTAAACATCCGAATTCCGCAAATGACGCCGAAACCTACCAAACGACGTCCCATTGACCTCAATGTTTACACACACGTCAAAAATGACTCCACAAACCTACTCCAACCTTTGGAATTCCATTGTGACCCCGATATCAAGATTTCCACTGCCGACCAAAATCACCGAATTTCTAACTTTCATCAACTCAAGCCTAATTCTACTACGGACCTCCAAATCACTTGCCATACACGCTACTAAGTCCAAAATCACCTAACCGAGCTATCGGAATCATCAAAATTCAAATGCGACGTCGTTTACACACAATTCGATATCTGGTCGACTTTTCCAACTTAAGCTTACAATCAAGAGACTAGGTATCTCAATTCACTCCGAAACCACTTCGGACCCAAACAAACCAACCCGATAAGATATAATACAACTGTAAAGCACAAAAGAAGCATAAATGGGGAAAATGGGGCCATACCTCTCGAAACGACCGGTTGAGTCGTTACATCCTCAAATGATAATATATATGCAATGGCATGGAATCAACCTTCGTTCTTTGAATCTTTCTAACCAATCACATGTATATCAATGACAAGAAAGGTAGGAAGCATGAATAACAACAAGAAAAATTGTTAAGCAAATACCCTAAGTGAACAATCAATCACAGCTCTCAAGCCAATAAGAATTCAATAAACCTCAAGTACCTTATCGTTCAAGTATCTCAACAAATCTCAAAAGTGATCTTCCACTCAAGTATGGAACCCAAATATTTCAAGAATAACGGCTGTGGCGCTGTATTTATAATTAGGTATAGTGATGACTGAAGTTAGCGCGTTAACAATTTCACAAAAAGGTCCGTACAATTTAATCAAGTTATAATAAACTGAAGCATGGTTTCTAATATTGAAATTCATATTCATATTATCATATAAGTCGAGTAAAACATCAGGAAAGAAATTTACATAGTCCAACAAGGCACAAAGAATCATATAATCTACCCCAAGCATGGATAACCTTGGCACGTGCATATTCGGTCATCACCTCGCATATGCATCACACCCGCACGTGGAAAACAATATCAATTAGTAGGAAAATTGTGATGACCCAAGGGGTTATTTTATGAATTTAGACTCCGTTCTAGGCTTACTATCCATAGAAAGACTAATTTTAAATATCTCGATTTGCATGCGCAGTCCGAGCGTAAAACCGGAAAGCTTTTATGTAAGAATATATATGAAAAATAGTAATTTCTAGAGTTAAAAATTTGGTTATAGTTGACTTTGGTCAATATTTTGAGTAAACGGACCCAGATCTGTGTTCCGACGATCCCGGGAGGTTCGCAGTAAAATATGGGACTTGGGCGTATGCACGAAAATGAATTCCGAGGTCCCAAACCTTAAAAAATATTTTTTGATGAAAATTGATTTGCTGGTTAATTCAAGAAATAAAGAAACGAAATAATATGTGAAATATATGATATCGGACCTGTATATTGGTTCTGGAGCCTGGAAAAAGTTCATTATGTTATGTAAGTACTATCTGCGAAGTTTCATGAGAATCAGAGTTGATTTGATGTAATTCAGACATTCGGTTGAAAAGTTGGAAAATTTGAGTGTTCTTGAGAAAACCATGAGTTTTGAGGTTAAAGTTGTAGGTTTTGATGTCATTTTGATGATTTTATTGCACGGGCAAGTCTCTATGATGTTTTTAGACTTGCGTGCATGTTTTGTTTGGAGCCCCGAGGGCTTGAGTGAGTTTTAGATAAGTTTAGGCTATGTTGTGCTTGTTTTGATGTTTCATCATTGTAGCTTCAAGCATAAATGACACCACATTAAGAAAATGAACTCCAAATTCAGTTTCTATGAACCATTAGTTCTGTATCATAATTACGGAGCGATAGGAAAAAGAATCATCGAATTTGGACATCGTATGAGGAAGTTATGCTCATTTTCGTGTCGGGAAAACAGTGCTGGTTTTCTGGTGTGCACAGTTCGCAAATGTGAACTATTTGTCGCAAATGCGACTTTTTCCCAGCTTCCTCTTGTTCGCAATTGCGAAGTATTTCTTCGCTTTTGCGAGGGTCGCAATGCGAACCCTACAACCTGTTAAGTAAGATTTTAGACGGGATTTTGACCAATTTTTCATTTTTCTCAAACCCTAAACCTCCATAGGCGATTTTCCAAAGACCCAATGTAACGAACCAGTCGGTCGTTACGTAGAATCTGCATTATATTTACTGTTATTGCCTTTTCATAGGTTGATTATACTATTTATGATGTGTTAGAGTCGGTTGGCCCGGGTTCAGAATGGTTGTAGTGAGAATTGAGACACTTAGTCTCTATAAATAGCTCTATAGTTGGAAAAGTCAACTGAGAGTTGACTTATTGGTAAACGACCTCGGAATGCGGATATTATGGCTCGGATAGCTTCGTTAGGTGATTTGGGATTTAGAAGTGTGTTCAGAATATTTTTGTAATGTCCGGTGTAGAATTAGGCTTGAATTGGCGAAAGTAGTTTTTGGTGATTTCCGGTCGGCAGTGGAAAATAGGCTTTCGGGGTCGGAATGGAATTCCTAAAGTTGGAACAAGTTCTTAATGTCATTTTGGATATGTCTGCAGAACTTCAGGTCAATCGAAGGTGGTTTGGATGGTTTTGCATCGTTGGTGGAATTTAGGAATTTCAAAGTTCATAGGGTTGAATTTGATGTGATTTATGTGTTATTTTGGGTATTCCGAGAGTACAACTAAGTTGTAATGATCATTTAGGATGTGTTGGTATATTTGGTTGGGGTCCCGAGGGGCTCGGGATTTATTTCGGATGGTTAACGGGAATTTTGGAGTTGGAAAAATGCAGCTTTCAGCTGCTGGTGTGATTTTACTTGTGCAACCGCACCTACGGATAGGGAATCGCAGGTGCGGGCCCGCAGGAGCGGAAAGAGGCTCCGCAGGTGAGAGATTAGGCCAGCCCAGGGAAAGGTCGCAGATGTGGACACTTGACCGCACCTGCGAGGTCGCAGGTGCGGAAGTGGAGTCGCAGGTGCGGAGATTGCCCGATTAATGAAAAACCGCAGGTGCGGTCCACCTGAGCGCAGGTGCGGACCGCAAGTGCGAGATTTTGGCCGCAGGTGCGTAAAGCCTGGGTAGAAAAGTATTAAAAGGGGACTTCACGATTTTTAACCCTCTTTTCACCATTGTTGTGCGGGTTCCGAGCTTTTTGAGAGTTTTTTAAGAGGGAAACGTTTGTGCATAATTGAGGTAAGATTTTTGGACTCATTAAATCGATTATATGTGTTTAAAGACCTTATTATCAGTGTTTAAATAAAATCAGTGGAAAAAGAGAAAAACTATGGCTTGAGATTATGAGACCTTTTAGGGGTGATTTGAGGGGTCATTTGGACTCCGATTTCAGAGTTCTTTATATTTACGGGCTCGTGAGATGATGAGGATAATTTTGGTATAAAGTTTTTCGGGTTCCGAGACGCAGGCCTGGGGGTCGGGTTTTGTGCATAAACTTGATATTTTTCAATTGAGTTTCATCCCCTTAGCATAATTTGATGTGAAAAATCTGAACCTGATAGATTTGGAGCCCTCGTAAGTTGATTCGAGAGGCAAGCGTGTTGTGTAATAGCTTTTGGGGATAGTTTGAGGTAAGTAATGTCTTTAAATCCTATCCTGAGGGTATGAAACCCCGGACTTTTCACCCTTTCACGGTTTTGGAGTGACGCACACACCGGATGACGAGTGTGGGGCGTGCACGAATTGGAAATTTGGAAAAGTGTTCTTTTTTAGGCAACTATTGAGTTGCGGAACTACTTTTAAAGCATATGTTTTATAGTATTACTATGTTTTGATATATTTGGGATGTAAGCCATGTTTGGGGCCTAGTGCCGATCTGTTTAAACCCTTGGGGGCTATTTTATGATATTCTCACTATTTTGATCATGATTTTACACTCAGTCTTTCTTGCTAAATTATTTTGACACTCAGAGTTTATTGATATTATCTCTTGAAATGAAATACTGTTTTGGGTCAAGAACCCCGTTAATTTATGGCCCGAGTAGCATGTTGAGAGTGTCTAACTGAGTGAGGCCGAGGGCCAATATTGTAAGGATATTTATGATATGAGAGAGGCCGAGTGCCTGAGAGATGATTGATGCCATGATTTGGCTTGTTTATAGCGTTTGGGATGTAGGAGCCCCTCCGGTGTCTATACACACCCCTAGTGAGCGCAGGTACCTAACGAGTGCTGAGTGATGAGTGATTGGGAGGCATGAGTGACAGTGAGGTTGCCCGAGGGGCTGATGCTGAGTGACTATGAGGTGCTGAGTGACTGTTACTGAGGGATGGTGAGGTGCTGAGAGATTGATTATGATAGATGAATTGGCCCCAGGGGCGGTTTTATAATGATATTTTACTGAGTTTTTATTATGATTCGTTTCATCTTTCAAACTGATATTTTGGGAGTTTTTACTGAGAAACATTTGGAGAAATATACTTGTTCAAAGGATGTTTTACGGAAATTGGTTTTCAAACTTATGTATTAAATATATATTTTATGGAGACTCGGTGTTTTACTGTTTTATGGATTGGTGTTTTGTGGTGTGTGTTTCTTATCTTCAGACTTGATTTATTTTCATTTCTACTAAGTTGGCGTACTCATCATTACTCCTTGTACCTCTATGTGAAGATCCAGGTACTGGTTCTGAGCAGTAGTGACTTGCGTCCGTTCATCAGCTTTGGGATTTCAAGGTAGCTGTCCAGCATCCACAGTTTCTCCATTTCCCTTCCATCATTAGTATTTAGTATTTTGTTCTGAGATAGTGTATTATGAAATTAGCAGTATTATTCTTATTCTTAGATGCTCATGTGAGTTGACTCCAGTTCTATGGGATTTGTTTAGACTGTCAGATTATATTATGCCTGCGTAGGGACTTAGATGAATTTTTATACTTATTATGCTGGTTATTAATGATTTGAGAAATTATATTAAAATAAATATGTAGTTATGTGATGGTTTGCTAGCCTAGTTCCACGATAGGCGCCATCACGATCTGTTGGGATTTGGGGTCGTGACAAGTTGGTATTAGAGCACTAGGTTACATAGGACTCAACGGTCATGAGCAGGTTTAGTAGAGTCTTGCGGATCGGTATGGAGACGTCTGTACTTATCTTCGAGAGGTTACAGAACTCTTAGGAAAAATCTCATTTTCTTGAACTCTGTCGTGCCATTCTATTGATTCTGGAAATCTAAACTCTTGTTATTTCACTCTCTCACAGATGGTGAGGACACGCGCTACGGATCAGGGTGACCAGACACTAGCTAGACCCACAAGGGGTCGAGGCCGTGGTGAAGTTAGGGGATTAGCCCGTGCAGCCGCCGAGACAGCACCAGTGGATCCCCCTATTATTCAAGATCAGGTTCCCGCCGAGGATGCTCAAGCGGGACATGCTCAGGCACCGACAATGCCTATTGTCATTTCGGGTCTTCAGGAGACCCTGGCTCAGATATTGACAGTGTGTACCAGTTTGGCTCAGGCAGTTGCTATGTCTACTACTGCCTCTACATCTCAGGCCGGGGGAGGCACTCAAACTCCAGCTTCCCGGACACCTGAGCAGGTCGTACAGGCTATTCAGGCATCGGGGGTAGTCCCAACCCAGCATGTTGTGCCAGTTCAGGACTATGTAGTCCCAGCTATGCCCGAGGATGAGCAGCGTAGGCTGGAAAGGTTCAGTAGACTTCAGCCTCCGACTTTTAGCGGCACAGAGGGTGAGGATGCCCAGGGATTTCTGGATAAGTGCCAAAGGATAGTCTGGACTGCTGGTATTTTGGAGACCAGTGGGGTCTCGTTTGCTACATTTCAGTTTGCTGGTGCTGCTTTTACTTGGTGGGAGGCATTTGAGAGGCGTAGGCTGGTTGGTTCAGCACCCCTCACCTGGAAACAGTTCTCCACGATCTTTTTGGAGAAGTATGTTCCTCAGTCCTACAGAGAGGAGCAGCGCAAGCAGTTTGAGCAGCTGAGCCAGGGAGAGTTGTTAGTTACACAGTACGCGATGCGATTTTTTGAGTTTGCTCGACATGCTTCTGAGTTAGTCCCTACTTATAGGGAGAGGATCAGGAGGTTTGTAGATGGTCTCACATATCAGCTTTGGATTTTTATGACCAGGGAGAGAGTGTCTGGATCTACATTCGAGTAGGTTGTTGACATTGCTCAGGATATTGAGTGGATACGTAGGCAGAAGCATGAGGAGAGGGAGACTAAGAGGCCTCGGGGATCAGGTAGTTTCAGCGGTGGCCCTTCTAGAGAGCAGTTTTAGCCTAGTAAAGGTCATCCATTTAGACCTCCTAATTCTACTCGCCCAGCTTATAGTGGCGCATTTTCGGGGCAGGGTCCCTGCAGCTCTTATCCATGACATTCATCTTATAGTGCCCTTCCAGCTCATAGCTCCTCCAGAGCATCATCATTTCAAGGCTCTTCTATGCAGGGTTCATCCGATGGTTATCATGGTGGCAGGGGTTCTCTTCAGTCCCAATCTCCACCTCCAGGTAGTTGTTTCGAGTGTGGAGAGTTTGGACACGGGTGGAGGCAGTGTCCTCGTCGTCCTGGTAGTTCAGCTCAGTAGAGGGTTCATCCCTCAACTTCAACCCCAGTTACTTCACCACCTACCCAAGAAGCTAGGGGTGGTGGTCAGGCAGCTAGAGGCTACCCTAGAGAGGGAGGTCGAGTAGGTGGAGGCCAGCCACGTATTTATGCACTTCCAGCTAGGCTTGATGCTATGGCCTCCGATGCGGTGATTACAGGTACTATCTCAGTTTGTCACAGTGATTCTTTGGCTTTATTTGACGGTGGTTCCACATACTCTTATGTTTCGTCGTATTTTTCTCACTTTCTGAATATGCCCCGTGAGCCCTTAGTTACGTTTGTTCATGATTCGACTCTGGTGGGCGATACTATTATTGTGGACCATGTGTATCGGTCGTGTATGATATCTATTGGGGGTTTGGAGACCCGAGTAGAGTTGTTATTGCTCAGTATTGTTGATTTGGATGTGATACTGGGAATGGATTGGTTATCCCCATGTCATGCTATTCTTGATTGTCACGGTAATACTGTGACCCTAGTTATGCCCGAAGTTCCGAGAGTTGAGTGGAGAGGGTCTATAGAGCATGTGCCTAGCAAAGTGATTTCTTATTTGAAGGCGCAACGTATGGTAGAGAAAGGATGTGAATCTTATCTTGCTTTTGTGAGGGATGTTAGTAGTGAGACTTCTTGTGTTGATTCTGTTCCTGTGGTCTGTGATTTTCCGGACATATTTCCTGCAGAACTGCCAGGCATGCCACCTGACAAGGATGTTGATTTTGGTATTGATTTGGTGCCAGAAACCCAGCCTATATCTAGTCCAGCTTATAGTATGGCACCAGCGGCATTGAAAGAATTGAAAGAGCAACTTCAGTAACTCCTAGATAAAGGGTTCATTCGGCCTAGTGTGTCACCTTGGGGTGCACCGGTGTTGTTTGTGAAAAAGAAGGATGTGTCCATACGCATGTTTACTCATTATAGGCAGTTGAATAAGGTTACGGTGAAGAACTGGTATCCTTTGCCCCATATTGATAACTTGTTTGACCAGCTTCAGGGAGCTAGTGTGTTCTCTAAGATTGACTTGAGATCCAGGTATCATCAGCTGAAGATTCGGGATTCTGACATTCCGAAGATTGCTTTCGACCAGATACGGTCATTATGAGTTTCTGGTTATGTCATTTAGGGTGACCAATGCCCCAGCCGCATTCATGCATTCGATGAACAGTGTGTTTCTGCCTTACCTTGATTCTTTCGTCATTGTGTTCATTGATGACATCCTGGTATATTCTCGTAGCCAGGAGGAGCATGCTCAGCATTTGAGGGTTGTGTTACAGAGGTTGAGAGAGGATAAGCTTTATGCAAATTCTCCAAGTGTGAGTTTTGGCTTGGTTCAATAGCTTTCTTGGGGCACGTGGTGTCTAGTGAGGGTATTCAGGTTGATCCGAAGAAAATTGAGGCGGTGCAGAGTTGGCCCAGACCGTCCTCAACTACAGAGATTAGGAGTTTCCTTTGTTTGGCGGGATATTACTGTTGCTTTGTGGAGGTATTCTCTTCTATTGCTTCACCATTGACCAGATTGACCCAGAAGGGTGCTCCATTCAGATGGTCTGATGAGTGTGAGGAGAGCTTTCAGAAGCTCAAGTCAGCATTGACCACAACTCTGGTATTGGTTTTGCCTACTTGTTCAGGTTCTTATACAGTCTGCTGTGATGCTTCTAGAGTTGGCTTGGGAGCAGTATTGATGCAGGACGGTAGGGTGATTGCCTATGCGTCCAGACAATTGAAGGTGCACGAGAAGTATTATCCAGTGCACGTTCTTGAGTTAACTGCCATTGTTTCATGCCTTAAAGATTTGGCGCCATTATTTGTATGGAGTGCAGTGTGAGATTTTCACCGATCATCGTAGTATGCAGTATTTGCTGAAGCAGAAGGACTTGAATTTGCGTCAGAGAAAGTGGTTAGAGCTTCTCAAGGATTATGACCTCACTATTTTGTATCAACCGGGGAAGGCCAAATTAGTGGCCGATGCTTTGAGTCGCAGAGCCGAGAGTTTGGGGAGTTTAGATTACCTTTCAGCAGCAGAGCGAACTTTAACACTTGATGTTCAGGCTTTACCGTGTCAGATGGTGAGATTGGATTTGTTAGAACCTTCGCGGGTATTAGCTAGCATGGCTTCCCGGCCTTCTCTTTATGATCAGATTAGAGCACGCCAGTATGATTACCGGCACTTGTTAGTTCTTCAGGACAGGGTCCGTAGAGGTGATGCCAGAGATGTGACTATTGGTGATGATGGGGTTATGAGGATGTAGGGTCGTATTTGTGTGCCCAATGTAGATGGTCTTCGAGAGTTAATATTAGCAGAGGCCCACAGCTCGCGGTATTCCATCCATCCGGGTGCCGCAAAGATGTATCAGGATCTGAGACAGCAGTATTGGTGGAGGCGGATGAAAAGAGATATTGTTGAGTATGTAGCACGATTTCTCAACTGCCAGCAGGTCAAGTATGAGCACCAGAGACCAGGTGGATTGCTTCAGAGGTTAGATATTCCGGAGTGGAAGTGGGAGCAGATCACCATGGACTTTGTAGTTGGGCTTCCACGTACGTCGAAGGCTTTTGATGCTATTTGGGTCATTGTGGATCGGCTAACCAAGTCTGCGCACTTTATTCCTGTCAGTACTACCTATACTTCAGAGCGGTTAGCTGGTATCTACATCAGGGAGATTGTCTGATTGCATGGAGTTCCAGTTTCTATCATTTCTGACAGAGGTACTCAGTTTTGGAGGGCCGTGCAGAGAGGTATGGGTACTCAGCTAGAGTTGAGCACTGCATTTCTTCCTCAGACCGACGGGCAGTCGGAGCGGACTATTCAGATTTTGGAGGACATGTTGTGTGCCTGTGTAATTGATTTTAGGGATTCATGGGATCACTTTCTGCCACTCGCAGAGTTTGCATATAATAATAGCTACGAGTCCAGTATTCGGATGGCCCCGTATGAGGATTTATATGGTAGGAGGTGTAGATCTCTGGTTGGTTGGTTCGAGCCCGGTGAGGCTAGGCTATTAGGCACATATTTGATTCAGGATGCATTGGAGAAGGTGAAGTTGATTCAGGAGAGACTTCGCACGGTGCAGTCTAGATAAAAGACTTATGCGGACTGGAAGGTCCGGGATGTGTCTTTTATGGAAGGTGATAAGGTACTGCTGAATGTATCACCCATGAAGGGTGTTATGAGGTTCGGATAGAGGGGAAAGTTGAGTCCTCGATTTATTGCTCCTTTTGAGGTACTTCAGAATATTGGAGAGGTGGCTTATAGACTTGCCTTGCCACCCAGCTTGTCGAGTGTTCATCCGGTATTTTATGTGTCGATGCTCCGTAAGTTGGTTGGTGACCCGCCTCATGTTTTAGACTTCAGCACAGTTCAGCTTGAGGGTGATATGTCATATGAGGTTGAGCCAGTTGCAATTTTGGGTCATCAGGTCAGAAAGTTGAGGTCTAAGGATATAGCGTCAGTGAACGTACAGTGGAGGAGGCTACTTGGGAGACCGAGCGGGAGATTCATAGTAGATATCCTCATTTTTTTTAGACTTTAGGTATGTTTCTAGACCCGTTCGAGGATGAACGCTTGTTTAAGAGGGGGAGAATGTAATGACCCGGTCGGTCGTTACGTAGAATTTTCATTATATTTACTGTTATTGCCTTGTCATAGGTTGGTTATACTATTTATGATGTGTTAGAGTCGGTTGGCCCGGGTTCGGAATAGTTGTAGTGAGAATTGAGACACTTAGTCTCTAAAAATAACTCTATAGTTGGAAAAGTTAACTGAGAGTTGACTTATTGGTAAACAAACTCGAAATGCAAATATTATGGCTCGGATAGCTTCGTTAGGTGATTTGGGACTTAGGAGTGTGTTCAGAATATTTTTGTGATGTCCGGTGTAGAATTAGGCTTGAATTGGCGAAAGTAGTTTTTGGTGATTTCTGGTCGGTAGTGGAAAATAGGCAATCGGGGTCGGAATGGAATTCCGGAAGTTGGAACAGGTTCGTAATGTCATTTTGGATATGTCTGCAAAATTTCAGGTCAATCGGAGATAGTTTGGATGGTTTCGGCATCGTTGGTGGAATTTAGGAATTTCAAAGTTCATAGGCTTGAATTTGATGTGATTTTGGTGTTATTTTGGGTGTTCCGAGAGTGCAACTAATGGGAATGATCATTTAGGATGTGTTGGTATATTTGGTTGGGGGCTCGGGATTGATTTCGGATGGTTAACAGGAATTTTAGAGTTGGAAAAATGCAGCTTTCAACTGTTGGTGTGATTTTACTGGTGCAGCCGCACCTGCGGATGGGGAATCACAGGTGCGGGCCCGCAGGAGCGGAAAGAGGCTCTGCAGGTGCAAAATTAGGCTATCCCAGGGAAAGGTCGCAGATGAAGACACTTGACTATACCTGCGAGGTCGCAGGTGCGGAAGTGGAGCCGCGGGTGCGGAGATTTCGCGGTTAATGAAAAACCGCAGGTGCGGACCGCAGGTGCGAAAAGCCTGGGCAGAAAAGTATATTTTTTTTTGGAAAATCCACTAGGAAAGAGCCTAGGTCTATTTTATTAATAATAAAAATCAAAGAAAGAACCCATATAGGAATAGTACAAATAAGGGGGACAATAGCACCAGTAGTGTTGCCTCTATGCCTTGGCTATATAATCACTTCTCTGCGCCTCATAATGCCCTATATGGCAGCCTCATGTAGAGGAATCATGGTGTAGCTTCCGGAAAAGTCTCACGAGGGCATATAATCTCATAGCCGTTTGGGTATTTTTTTCAAAGGCATAGCAAACAACTACTGGACTAAAACTTACCGTAACTAATCCTACTGAGGCATAATATAGCCTCAACTACTAACATGCATGTAAAAAGAAAGAAATAGCTAGCACTAGGTATTCTATGATCATCACGGAGTTTATAACATATTCTGTGATGATATTATATAAAACTATGCTAATGTGATGGTAGAATAAAAATATGTAGAAATAACAGTGATGTCCTCTCTTCTCTAATTTTGTGAAGTCTTCAACTTGTAGACGTTTGCCTTCATCCTCAACCCTCTTCAAGATGTCTTCAAATTTCATGCTTTCTTCTTTGAACGAGTGGACTTTGTTGACGTAGTTGGGTAAACCTGTTTTTGTTTGGCAACTCTCGTTGGGAGTCGCCTTACGTTCACATCTTCACTCACCTTGCCGTCCCAACTTTTTTTTCTTGTGTGTGTCTTCTTCCTTTTTCCGCTATACATAGGTGATAAGACACCTTTCCTTGCTGCCTCTTCTTGACATTTACTTAGAAGTTCATCTTCCTCTCCCTCTTCATAGATATCTCTGCCCAGTTTCACCGGATTGGGCATGTCCTGCTCAATACCTTGTGCGACCAAGGCCTTTATATCATGAATGTTTGCCAAGGTTGTATTATTTTTTCTTCATCACCATGTCTTTCACCTTCTTTCTGATTTTACTCACCTGACATGTGCTCAAAGGAGTTTGTTTTAACAAAATTGCAGGATTACAACTTACCATTTCGTCCAGGAGTTTTCTTTCCTCCACACTGATCGCTAGCACTCTTGTAAACTGCTGTTGTTGTCCATGTTTGGTCGCTGATTTCATGGTGTTAATGTGCTGTTGTTGTTCAGATTGTAATTGTTGCTGATGTGCAGAATATGAGGCAGCTTCTACATGTTGATCATCCCCTCTCTTATCGATTGTAAACTGATGCTGCCCATGTTGTTTCATCACTGGAGAGTTAGAGCTAAACTCATGTTGCTGTCCAGGATTTGTTACTGCCTTGACTGGTTTTTGTATGGTTATAATTTGCTGCTGATTTCCAGGTTCTAACGATGCTGCTTCATGTTTCTCATTCATACTATTAGTTGCTGGGGCGTTAGAGCTAAACTCCTGCTGCCCAGGAATCATATGTACTGCTTTTATCAACGAACTAGCATCTATTATGATCTGTTGCTGTTTAGTTTTAGGAATGAAATATGGGGCTTGCGCGTTTAATTTGCTGCCTGAATTTAATTTTGAAGAGCTGCCCATTCTTGTCAAAGGTGAGCCAACTGAAAGGATCTCCTCGTCCCCACTACATCGCTCACCTTCATCAGTTGAATCCCCCGCAAAATTGGCACCCCTTTTTCATCATCATCATCCTCACGTTGGTCAGCCCATAAATTGGACTTAATTGCCATCTCCCTCACGTTTGCCTTAATAATTTCATTATTGTTTCCAGTTGACAACACTAACTGACCAGTATCTCCTCCATGCTCCCCAAACGTTTCCAACGATTGTGATGGTACTTCAAAGACGAAGGTGTTCAATGTTACCAAAGGTTGTTTAACCATATGGGTATGCAACATCATCACGTTCTGGGCGTCTTTGATTATTTTTTCCATGTGAGGACTGGAAAATTTCAAGGTCGGAGTATTCGAGCTATGTGCTTGATTTCCCGTTAGCTTCCCTGCTACTGGAACAATGTCCAATGGAACACCAGGTTTCTGCTGGTTTTTTGTTCTGCCTAGAGACCTCTGTTGCATAGTTTTTGAATTTTCACTTATGTCCTGATGCTGCAGATCTTTCTCCAAATGTTCATGCGCGCAAGCCAAGGCATCAAAGGAGTTAGAACATTTAAACTCTGCTGCTGCCTCCATATTTTGATGATCTGAAGATACCCTATTGCTAGATGATCGATGTACTACAGATCAGCCCTTAGCGAGTGATTGTTGACCATGTTGAGATCCTGTATCAAGTTGTGCACTTGCTATTGCTGATTTCTCCACCGGTTCAACAGGTGCAACAACTCGATCACCTGTTGCTTTCAATGCAGCATTAGTCTCCAAAGTTGCACCTTGACAATCAACATCTGGACATCTTATGTTTTTAACCAAACTTGTAGAATGTTCCTTCGAAGCCTTATCAATTGCAGCAGCAACACCTTGAACTTCAGAGTTTTGTGCATCAGCTGCCTTCAACAGCCAGCACTTTTAACCTTAAGATAAAATATTGCTTGATCAACAGTAGGTTTAGCCAAAGTTCCCTACTCACTTTCAGCTTGAACACTTGTATGTTTATACTCTACATTGACATCCTTAGAATCTATAGCAAACCTTCGATCACCGGTTGCAATATTATCATTTGTATCCTTCCCAATTTTCACAGGTGCATCCGCTTGATCAACAGTTAAAGTAGTTGATGCAACATGTGCATCCATAGTAGAGTGCAAATTTTTATAGGCTTGCACAACTGAATTTATTGCGTTGCGAATCGTCGCTAAGGTCGTTTTAGCAGGAATATCTCGTGTAGGTTTAGGTGGACCCTTATCAATTTTAAAAGCATCACCTACAGAGATATCTGTATTTGCGCGATTCATCTCATTATTGTTGTTCCCAGTAACAGTTTGATTTCCTTCTGCACTTTGTAATACCTGTTGCTCAACAGGACGTGTAGCCTCAATTTGTCCAGATCTTTTAGCATTCAAATAGGCCCTAGCATCTCCTTTTAGCTGCTCAATATTAGTCATCTCACCAGCAAGTTTTCCATCATGCACTGCCCCTTCTCCACTCTCAATTCCAGCAACAGCAACTTCTTTTGCCTTACCATTCATCGAACGACATGATCTTTCTTCATGTCCTTGATATTTACAAAATGTGCAATATTTAGGTAATTTGTCATAGGTCACCTCCTGATAATGTTCGACTATTTTTCCAGTAGCTCTATCTACAATTTGCAACCTAACTCTCTTAGGGTGTTTATCTAGGAGATCAAGTAACACCTTAACTCTAGCAACACTTGGTCGTGTTCGATCTTGAGTAGCTTTATCCACAGCAAGAGACTTTCCACATGCTGCAGCAATTGACATTAGCGATTTTTTTGCAAAAATATTTGGCGGCAGCTCATGAAACGAAATCCACACAACTGCTTTTGAAGTTTCTTCTCTTGGATTGAAACCTGGTGTCCATGGAAAAGTTCTAAAGAAAAATTCCTGGCCCTTAGACTTGAAATAACCAGTAGATTTGGATACCACATGTACATAGTCCTCATACAGATCGAGCCTAACTAAAATATGATGAAATTCGAGTTGGCCGATATTACACCTACCTTTGACGTCAAACTGGGCTGGAATAATCTGCCTTAACTCCTGCAAATCACGTTTTCCATATGAAAACTTAATAATAACAGCTTGATGTAAGCCTTCTTCTATAGTGAATGCATTAACTTCTTCAATGGTGAATTCCACCATAGGTTCACCATGTTCAAACGTTACTGGACATAATTCCAACTTTGACGATTTTGCCGCAGATTGTTTTGCGACAAGCTGCGATGCATATGACTGATTTGTATTATGATTTGGTTGTGTTTCACTCTTGTTTTGGATAGACTCTCCCACATCTTGGAGCTAGGGAGAGACAATGGCATCCATGGCTTCCCTAGTTCACCATGTCGCAAGAAAGAGAGGAGAGAGGAGAGAGCGTTCGCTTACTTGGTTTATCTGGGCAGAAAAGTATAAAAAGGGGACTTCACGATTTTTTAACCCTCTTTTCACCATTGTTGTGCGGGTTCCGAGATTTTTGAGGATTATTGAAGAGGGAAATGTTTGTGCATCATTGAGATAAGATTTTTGGACTCATTAACTCGATTATATGTGTTTAAAGACCTTATTATCATTGTTTAATTAAAATCAGTGGAAAAAGGGGAAAGCTAGGGCTTGAGATTATGAGACCTTTTAGGGGTGATTTGAGGGGTCATTTGGACTCAAAATTCAGAGTTCTTTATATGTACGGACTCGTGAAATGATGAGGATCATTTTGGTATAAAGTTTGTCGAGTTCCGAGACGCGGGCCCGGGAGTCAGGTTTTGTCTAATTTCGGGTTTCGTGCATAAAGTTGATATTTTTCGATCAAGTTTCATCCCCTTAGCATAATTTGATGTGAAAAATCTGAAATTGATAGATTTGGAGCGCTCGGAAGTTGATTCGAGAGGCACGCGTGTTGCGGAATAGCTTTTCGGGCTAGTTTGAGGTAAGTAATGTCTTTAAATCCTGTCCTGAGGGTATGAAACCCCGGACTTTTCACCCTTTCACAGTTTTGGAGTGACGCACACACCGGATGACGAGTGTGGGGAGTGCACAAATTGGAAATTTGGAAAAATGTTCCTTTTTAGGCAACTATTGAGTTGCGTAACTGCTTTTAAAGCATATATTTTATAGTATTACTATGTTTTGATATATTTGGGATGTAAGCCATGTTTAGGGCCTAGTGCCGATCTGTTTAACCCCCTTGGGGCTATTTTATGATATTCTCACTATTTTGATCATGATTTTACACTCAGTCTTTCTTGCTAAATTGTTTTGACACTCAGAGTTTATTGATATTATCTCTTGAAATGAAATACTATTTTGGATCGAGGACCCCGTTAATTTATGGCCCGAGTGGCATGTTGAGTGTGTCTGACTGAGTGAGGCCGAGGGCCAATATTGTGAGGATATTTATGATATGAGAGAGGGCGAGTGCCTGAGATATGATTGATGCCATGATTTGGCTTGTTTATAGCGCTTGGGCGGTAGGATACCCTCCAGAGTCTGTACACACCCCCGGTGAGCGTAGGTACCTACCGAGTGTCGAGTGCCGAGTGATGAATGATTGGGAGGCATGAGTGACAATGAGGTTTCCCGAGGGGCTAATGCTGAGTGACTGTGAGGTGGTGAGAGATTAATTATGAGAGATGAATTGGCCCGAGCGGCGGTTTTATAATGATATTTTACTGAGTTTTGATTATGAGTCGTTTCATCTTTCAAACTGATATTTTGGGAGTTTTTACTGAGAAACATTTGGATAAATATACTTCTTCAAAGGATTTTTATGGAAATTGGTTTTCAAACTTATGTATTAAATGTATATTTTATGGAGACTCGGTGTTTTACTGTTTTGTGGATTGGTGTTTTGTGTTGTGTGTTTCTTATCTTCAGACTTGATTTATTTTCATTACTACTGAGTTGGCGTACTCATCATTACTCCCTGCACCTCTGTGTGCAGATCCATGTACTGGTTCTGAGTAGTACTCACTTGCGTCCGTTCGGCATCAGCTTTGGGATTTCGAGGTAGTTTCCCAACGTCCACAGCTTCTCCATTTCCCTTCCATCATTAGTATTTAGTATTTTTTTTTTGAGACGGTGTATTATGACATTAGCAGTATTATCCTTATTCTTAGATGCTCGTGATCAGTTGACTCAAGTTCTGGGGGATTTGTTTAGACTGACAGATTATATTATGCTGGTTATTAATGATTTGAGAAATTATATTAAAATAAATATGTAGTTATGTGATGGTTGGATAGCCTAGTTCCACGATAGGCGCCATCGCGACCTGTTAGGATTTGGGGTCGTGACACCCAAACTTCTCCAAATCATTGGTAAGTGATCTCTAACTAATTTGTTTCAATTCCTAACAACTTTTAACAATGATTTTAACCAAAAATCTAGAGTTTTCATGGTATGAATTTGGTTTTTGGGTAGAACTTAGGAATTTCAAATTTTGGGGAATTGGACCTCGAATTGAGGTCATATTCCAATACCAATTGTATATTCGTGCTCGGGGGAGATTGGGTAAACAAGTTTTGGTCTGAACCTCGAGTTTAGACCAAGCGGGTCCGGAGTCGATTTTTGAAATTGAATAGGAAAGCTTAGGAAAACCATTGCCTTTCAATAAAGATGATTCCTTTAGGCTATGATTGATAACATTGAAAAAATTATGATTAGATTCGAGCGGATTAGAAGCAAATTCTAAAGAGAAAGCATTGTTAGAGTAGTAAATTGCTTGCGAAATAGAGGTAAGTGTTTGGTCTAACTTTTACTTGAGGGAATAGTAATACCCACTTGTTTGCTATGTGAAACGCATGGGCGTGGTATATAAGTGAGGTGACGAGTATCTATGCACCGCCCAATTTGCCTGTTAAGCATGATCCCTTTTCCGTTTCCAACTTAATTGATTCTTGTCTTAATTGTTCTATGACTATTTGGATTAATTACCTTGTTGTTAAACATTGTGGTCGTCATTTTGTAAAGTGTATCGGTTATTTATTTGGTTCCCTTGTGGTACAAATGATTGAGCAGTTTGGCATTGTTTTAACAAAGTATATACATATATATTGATGTCCATGTTGGGTCCATTGTTCATAATATTGAGGAAGTGAAGAGGAATGCAGTTTAACTGTTTTATGATTGTTGAGGTTTACGTGGATGTTTGGTTTCAATTGATTGTTGCCAATGGTTGTGGCAAGTGTATTAAAAGTGTTGGTTGTTCTTTTGATTTTATCATGGTACATAGAGACTGAGCTGGGTTGACAGTGGTACGGTGTTTACATATATTCTGGTTGGTTTTATTGTGAAATAATATTGGTTGAAGCTTATGAGCTATACTGTTTTCTGTTTGAAATTTGTTGAAATAAAAGTGTGGTGAAAGGCTTGGCCTTAACTGTGAAAGTTTTTGATGAATAAACAAAATTAGTGTGATAAGGGGTTGTGATAAGGGGTTGTGATAAGGGGCTGTGATAAGGGGGTTGTGACAAGGGTGGATAATCGATTGTGATATTGTGAATAGGTGGGATCGGGTTGCACGTCGCAACAAGACCATGATAAGGGAGAATATGCATGTTTTATTGTTTAAAAAATAAAGGCTGGAACACTCATTATTTTATTGTCATTATTTAATATTCTGCTTTTACTGTTATTTAAAGTGAAACTTGTTCTGTTTACAATTGTCGAGACATAAATATTGTGAAAGGATTTGACTTAAAAGGTTGTGATAAGGGGGTTGTGATAAGGGTGGATAATTGATCGTGATACAGGTGAATAAATTGATTTGATATGTATGGTGGAATCGGGTTGCACGCCGCAACAAGGAGCAATAAGGGAGGACAATTATATTTTTAATGATTTTCAAAGAAAATAAAGATTTGAAAACTACCATTTTGTAATACTATTTTCATATTTTGGCACTATTTTTATTTAAAGTTAAAGTTTGAAAACTTGGAAATTATTTGAGAGTTTGTTATAGCTGAGCCCTAGAAAAGGCGGTTGAGTGATTCATTGTTGTTGCAGTACTTAATTATTTGTTTAGATTTCATTCTTGCTTTATATTTATTGTCTCGGTTATATTCTTCTTGTTCGTGTAGAATTGTTTTATGTGTAATTGTATATATTATTGTCATAGGTTATATGTTGTAAATGCCCCGCCGTAGCTTCGTCACTACTTCGTCGAGGTTAGGCTCGGCACTTACACAATACATGGGGTTGGTTTTACTGATACTACACTCTTTTGTGCAGATCCAGGTACTAGCCAGCAGTAGAGATTTTTAGAGCAGCCATTTATTTATTCGGAGACACGAGGTATATCTGCCGGCATTCGCAGATCCTGAGAGTCTTCTCCTATTTTCATAAAACTGTTTAGTATATTCAGAACAGTTACACTATTTCTTTTAGCCCAATATTTGTAGTATTCTTTAGTAGTTTGTGAATTGTGACACCAGACCCTGGGGTAGTTCTAGATCTATTATATGATTAGTTCGTGGTTCGTTTTTATTCGATTGTTTATTATTTTATCTTTGGAAATCATTTAAATTAAGTTTACTTTAGATTTATTTATTGATGCTTAAGAAGATAATCAAAGGAAATTAGCTACTCGAATTCTAACATTGGCTTGCCTAGCAAGTGTGGTGTTAGGCGCCATCACAATCCCTAAGGTTGGGAATTTGGATCGTGACAAAAATTTCCCCCAACAAAGTTAGGCAAGACACTTACCTTATTCCAAAATAATTTCAACAATCCAATACCGTCTTCCATAGAAATAATCCTCAAAATGAACAAAACCTAGTCAATTATCATCTAACAAAGTCAAATGATGCTAAAAGAAACATCCTTAATAAATAAAGGTTCAATCTTGGCCAAAATCTCAAAAGTCAATAAAAGTCAACCCCATACTCGCTTGGTCAAAACTTGAGATTTGGACAAAAACCTGCTTACCCATTCACCCCGATCCTGGATATACAATTTATTTTGAAATCCGGTATCAATTTGGGGACTAAATCTCAAATTTATATAATTCCCAAATTCTACCGAAAATCTCCAATTTATACTTTGAAATTCATAGATTTGATGTTAAAAGTCATGACAAAGTAGTTGAAATTGATTGAAAACTAGTTAAAGATGCTTACAAATTGGCACGACCCAAATTCCCAACCCTCGGGATCGTGATGGCACCTAACGCCATACTTGCTAGGCAAGCCAATATTAGAACTTAATTAACCATTTTCTCTTTGAAGTTTACTTAAACACAATAGAACAATTTAAAATAAAAAGGAAATCTAATACTTTGCAATAAATGACTTCATGAATAATACTTGAAATAATAAAATGAACCACACGAACTAATACTAAATGTATAACTACCCAGGGTCTGGTGTAAGAATTCACGAACTACTACAAATAATTGGGCTGAAAGAAATATACATATATGTCTGTTTTGAATAAAATAAAACAACATCTAAAAAATGTAGAGAAGACTCCAGGAATCTGCGGACGCCAGCAGATCTACCTCGTGTCTCCGTGTAAATGCCCAACTACTGCTCAAAGAATCAGCTACTACTTTCACCTAGCTCTGGCCGGTACCTTGATATGCACAAGAAGTGCAAAGTGCAGTATCAGTAAAACCGACCCATGTACTGAGTAAGTGCCGAGCCTAAACTCGACGAAGTAGTGACGAGGCTACGACGGGGTATTCATAATATAACCTGTAAGCAATGTATAATACAGCAAGAAGGAAATCCTAAACTAAGTAAACAATAATTTGTAACAATTAATAAAATAACTCAGATAACTTTCCCAGATCACAGTTATAACCAATCCTCACAAGAATTTCCAAGTTTCACTTTAAAATAACCGTAACTGCAGAGTATGAGAAATAACAAAGTAAAAAAGTATGTTTTCCGGTCTTTATGTTTAAAAATCAGTAAAACATGAATATCCTCCCTTATTGCTCCTTGTTGCGGCGCGCAACCCGCTCTCACCTGTCCACCCTTATTGCTCCTCCCTATATATATATCACCCTCATTTCTCTTGTTGCGGCGTGCAACCCGATCCCAGATGTCCACCATTATTACTTCTTGTTGCGGCGTGCAACCCTCTCCCACCAGACAATCACATCTCTTTATTTATAAAATATTTCACAATTTAGGTCAAAGACTTTCGCAATATTTATGTCTCAACAATTGTAAATAGAAAGTTATATTATTCATAAACTTCATCAATTATCATTTCACAATGAAACCAACCGAAAAAACTATGGTTTTCCTATGTTTTCTTATCAAAATACAAAAACCGACCCCGGACGCGCTTGGTCTAAACTCAAGGTTCGGATCAAAACCCGTTTACCCATTCTCCCCCGAGACCGGATGTACGATTGGTTTTGGAATATGACCTGAATTTGAGGTCTAAATTCCGAAATTTAGAAATTACTAAGTTCTACCCAAAAATCCCAATTTTTACCATGAAAACTCTATAATCTAAGTTGAAATCTTGTTAGAAGTTGTTAAGGATTGAATGGAATTAGTTAGAGATCACTTACCAATGATTTGGAGAAGTTTGGTTCTTTGGAAAATCGCCTATGGAGGTTTAGGGTTTGAGAGAAGTGAAAAATGGGTGAAAATCCCGTCTAAGCTGCAGTTATCGCAATTGCTTGCGAACCCTTCGAAATTTATGCTTCCTTTGCATTTGCGAATTATATGTCGGATTTGCGACATTTGGGCTTGTTGGACATACTTCGAATTTGCGAGGTTGTCCTTCCCATTGAAGCATTTGTTTTTTTTTTTTGTGTGTGTGTGTGTATATATGTATATATATATATTAGAGTTCTTATGTTCAGTTGGTTCAGGGTAGTGATGCCTGAAACTCAGGACAAAAACTCAGTCAAATTATATTCCTTGCTGATGAAGGGATGAGCAAATAGCAATCACTTCGCCAGAAATGGAGAAAAGTATCTATATATATATATAGTAATGTAAACAAAATGTTCCCTTGATATATCAAGGTATAGATCTTTTTATATCAATAAATTATTAAAACTAACGTGAAATTAGTGTAGTCACTATCACTTTAGGGACATATATGAAGAAAAAGACGACATTTGATGTAAACAAATAATTCATATACTATCTATTAGTTGTACAAAAAGAAGATTTCATTAGCTGATGCTTTCTGCATATTTNGTATAGCCGTATATATATAAGAACACGAAGCGCCAGGACCAGGTCGGGTTCTTTTAGGGATAGACTTGTGAAGATCCTAATTAGTATATATAATTTATCATCAAATATATCCATTTGTAAATTGATTCATCGACTTATAACTTACTTAGATGCATCGATGAATATTAAAAATAAAACGTTTGACATATATCGTTTAATAGTAAAAACAAAATGTCTCGACCTATATCAATTAATCTATGTCATGCATTGTTAGTGATGAACGAATGAAAAAAGAAGTTATTAGTATCAAATACATATAGTGTATGTGTGAAATTACTCATATACTTAATCATAACTTAGAAAATTTACTTAGATAGATGTAATTATAGTTTATTAAAAGTAAAAAGTTAATATAATTATTTATAAAGATTATGCTTATAGTTTGTAATTATTTATAATAATTGTATAGTTAAATAAAATAAATGCTTATAGTTTATAATATTTTTATAGTTTATAATATTTTAAGGAAAAAACCACAAAAAAGAAACAATTTAGTTTTTTTTTTAAACTTACCAAACGGTCAACACTTGATGTACTGACCAAAATTACTGACCAACTTTGGTCGTTAATTTTGAAATTAGATCTGAAATACGGGATTCCCCCCATTTCTCTTACCTTTCTTCTCCGTATTTTCCCTAACTCCTCACCCAATACCTTCCCCTCTCGTTTTCTATTTCCCTCATAGAAATCCCATTCCCCAACCCGCGTCGCCACCGCCCAGTTGTGGCCGTCGCCGCTGCTAGCTAGCCACTGCCCACCTTCCGCCTCTCCTTCTCCACCTCCTAAAAATTCTAAGTTTGAATTACAACTTATCTCTTTTGTGTATAAATATAATGTTTTGTTAATTAGTTATGAATTAGTTAATTAGTGTTTCAATTGATTATTAACATTGCATTTTATTGAAATCTGAGGTTTAGGTCATGTTTTAATTGAATTGGATACATATGGTATAAATTGAATGTTTGAGTTTGTATTGTCTTGAATTTTAGTTAGAATTGAATTATTAACTTTGAGTTGATTTAGTTTTTAGGATTTGTTCTTGTGAATCGAACTTTTAGGGTATGAGTTTAACTTTTAGGATATAAATTGAACTTTTAGTTTATGTTTAAACTCGTATGATATAAATTGAACTTTTAGTTTATGTTTAAACTCGTAGGATATGAATTGAACTTTTAGTTTTTAGGATTTGTTCTTGTGAGTTGAACTTTTAGGATATGAATTGAACTTTTTGGATATGAATTGAACTTGTAGGATATAATTGAACCTTTTGGATATGAATTGAACTTTTAGTTTATGTTTAAACTCGTAGGATATGTAACGACCCGGTCGGTCGTTTTGAGTGTTAGCGCCCCGATTCCCTAATAACTGCTTTCCCCACGTTTGTTTCTACTTTTGGGACTTACCGGAGTGGTTAGTTGTAGATTTCAGTGAGTTTTGGGACACATAGTCCCTAACTATGAGTATAAGCCTTAGAAATCGGATTGTAGTTGGAACTGTGTGAAGACGGGTCCAGAATGGAATATATATACAGTCTCGTAATCCATAATAACTACCGCGTGTGTGCCAGGAACTAGTGTCACAAGTCCTACGGGCGTACTAACAGAATATACAAAAGATATAATATACAGTCCCACTGTTTGAAAGAAATAGACGGGAAGTAACAAAAGAAAACTCCATGGTGCTGCCTAGGATCGTCAGGAGAAGCAGCTCACCGTGAAGTCAGGTCCAGCTATAATCAGAATGTAGCTTCGGTCTGATAACCAGAAGCACCAGCCTCAGAACATGTACAATTAAGTACAGAAGCGTAGCATGAGTACATAAATAATTATGTACCAAGTGAGTATCTCGTCTAATCTCGAAGAAGTAGTGACGAGAGTTCGACTTGACACTCACTAAGGTCCAACAATATAATACAACAGAATATGATGAAAGTGGTAGGCATGTAAAAGTAGTAAAAGAACAGATATTAAAGGCACTGAAACCCAAATAGACACTGGAAGTAAATAAACAATTACCACTTCATTTTTCCCCAAATATCTGTCTAATCAATATCCATGAAAACATCAACACTTTATCATGCGCATACAGGATAAGGACAACCGGCCTGAGCCATAAAATGATCATATATGTGCACTGCCGAGGGTCGAACGACCCGAACCATAAGTGCATCTTTCAATCTCGTTGTGGCGTACGGCCCTCCCATGAGAGTGGGGGAAATCACACTCCGCTCGCGGAATGTAAATTGCGAAGCGGTCACATGCACACACAATATTCCTTTAAAAATTACTTTCCATAAACAATTCCTTTAAAATTTTCAATTTCCATAAATCTCAGGAAAATAATACTACATATAACATGAAATCATAACATATAATTCATTACGATAAAGAACCACAAGGCATGATGTGGGCCTAACTGCCCGGACATAATAATAATAGCCGCTACATACGGACTCTCGTCACTTGGTACGTACGTATCCCCCAGCACATCAACACATAGAATTTAAATCACCTATAGGGACAATTCCCTCTTACAAGGTTAGAAAGGAGACTCACCTCATGTCGAACCTACTCCCCGGGTCAAGATTGCGCCCGAAACTCCGAACTCGTCACCCAAGGACTAGAAGCTTATCAACTTACGTAAATATATCAAATTACACTCAAAGCATGGAATTATCCTACTTACGTAGTCAATTCATCATCCTTGAAGAAATCCCAAAATTCACCCCCAGGCCCGGACGCTCGGATTCCGAAGATTTTCGAAGGAAACACTCACCCATAACCTAAGGATCATTAATATATGATTTCATAGCCAAATTCACGGGTAATTCCCTATATCCTCGAAAGCCCTAGGTTACTACCCAATTCCTTGATTTTCACTAATTAGGTAGTTAATTAAATTAAGAATCTAAGTATTAAACTAACACTAGGGTAGAATTTACTTGCCTCTTCAGTAGCTAGGTCGTGGGGAAGTTTTCCCAATCTCTCAAGGTCTCTAATGGTGGAATAAATGAGGAAAAATGGACATTTCTCGTGTTTTAAAAGAACACACTGCCCACAGTGGTTCCGCACTTGTGGCTCAAGGACCGCACCTGCGAGCAATAGCGCGCGCCTGCAGAAAATGGGACAAGGGCATGGGCTCGCACCTGCGGAAAAGGCCCGCACCTGCGAGGAATGGGCAGCCCACTTGGGGGTCGTACCTGCAAGGTTGGGACCGTAGGAGCGGTCCTGCACCTGCGTCTGGGCAACCGCACCTGCGGTCACACCAGATCATGTGCACCAGCAACTATTTCAGCTGGTTATTAGCCTCGTTTGGTGCCCGAGAGGCACCTGGACCCACCTGAGCCCCCGTCCAAATATACCAACAAGTCCCAAATCATAATACAGATTCGCTCAAGCCTTCGTAACACTCAAAACAATGCTAGAACTCAAATTCACATCTCAAAACCCCTAAAGATCAAACTTAAGAACTTCAAGTTCTTGAATTCGGTACCAATGCGCCGAACCGACGTATTCTACTCGGAGACACCAAATTTTGCGAGCAAGTCATAAATGACATAACAGAACTATTCCCATTCTCGGAATTCCGTTCGGACCTCGATAACACAAAAATACGTTCCAAACCATTTTTCAAACTTAAGGAAATTCTTATTTCGATATTGGGCGCCAAAACGCTCTCGGGTCATCCAAAACCCATTCCAAACATACGCCCAAGTTTAAAAACATTATACGAAGCTACCGGAACGGTCGAAACTCGATTCTGAGGTCGTTTACTCACAATGTTACCCGAAGTCAAACTTGGCCAAAAAGGCCAACATTAAGGAACTAAGTGTTCCTATACCACTCTAAACACTTCCAAATCCCGAACCACCCATCCCCTGTCACGACCCAAAAATCCCACCTTCGGGCCATGACTGCGTCTAACGTTGAACCCGCTAGACAAGCCAACGTTCGAACTAAATAAAACTTATTATCAACAAATACGACAAGATAACCAAGGTTTCGATGGCCCACCATATAAAATTTAACAAAATAACCGAAAATACAACATAGCACTTTTCGAAATAAAACCCATAAACAAATCCCAGAACTGGTATCACATACTCACGGACTACTAAGAGATTATTACAAACAAAAGGTCTGAAATGAATACATAAGACTGTCTTTGAAATACAAGGTAAGACAGAGCTGAAAGTGGAAAGTAGAAGGTGACGTCAAGGCCCACGAACGTCTGCGGGTCTACCTCGAGTCTCCTGTGTGACTGAATGAGATGCTCCGATCGTCAGTGATCACCGGGTCCGGCTGCGTAGTCTGCACAACATAAAGAAGTGCAGGTGTAGCATCAGTACAACCGACCCCATGTACTGAGTAAGTGTCGAGCCTAACCTCGGCGAAGTAGTGACGAGGCTAGGACCAACACAACATATGTACCTGTGCAATTTTATATAATAGCAGGAAAAATGGCAACAGAAATAAGCTAGTAAGACAGATACGGGGAGAACATGCTGCGGAGATAGGGTAACAGTATGCTAGCACAGCAGTACAAGGTAATAAATGAAATGTAAAGACAAG
>ML276174.1:0-15691 GCA_005239495.1 Nicotiana undulata
TATATATATAGATATAAATATACATATAAATACAACTATTTACATATGATTAGATTTGTCCAAGATCTATTTAGATTATGTTTAAGATCCATTTAACTACTTATGTTTTCATTTATAATTTCTAACTATTAATGTTGTCATAAAATTACCAAGTGACTTTATTTAAGCTTGCCACTTGGCTTAACCACAATGCATACTACCCACCTTTTAATATAATATGGATTCAACTACTTTCATTAATTATGTTTCCATTTATATTTTTTAACTATTAATGTTGTCCTAAAATTGCCAAGTGGCTTCATTTAAGCTTGCCACTTGGCTTAACCATAATGCATACTACCCACCTTTTGATATAATATAGATACAATATTTGTTTGATTGTTACTTAAATTTTATTGTATCGTATCGTTAAATTCGTCGTTACATAACGATGAAATGTGTCACTTTATGTAACGATCGATTTGGTGTGATCGTGGTTAATTTTTCTTTTTATCTCAATCTCGCCCTTCATTATTATTAAATAATTTTATTTTATCATTTTCCCTATTTTTTATATAGTAATTTTATCCTGTAACGACCCGCCCGGTCGTTTTGAGCTCTAGCGTGCCGTTCTGCGGCTTGAGGCTATGAGTAGCTTCATTTCAGGCATTATGACTTACATGTGTGGTCGAAATTGAATTTCGGGAAGTTTAGGGTTAATTTGGAAAGAAAATTCTCATTTCGGAAGCCTTAAGTGGAAGGGATTGACTAAGATTGGATTTTTGAGTAAACGACCTCAGAATCAGGATTTGAAGGTTCCAGCAGGTCCGTATGATGATTCCGGACTCAGGCGTATGTTCGGATCGGGTTTTGGATAACCCGGGAGTGTTTCGGCTTATATTGTGGAAGTTAGTATTTAGAAGAAATTTCGTAAGTCTGGGTTGAAGTGCATTTCAGTGATATTGATGCCCGTTTGGGATTCCGAGTCTGGGAATAGCTCCGTATGGTATTTCTGGAGTTGAGAGAGCGATCAAAAGCAAATTCGGAGGTCCGTAGGTTATTTTGAAGTCATTTGGCTAAAGATAGAAATTTGAAGGTTTTTTGAGAAATTTGACCGGAAGTGGAAATTTTGATATTAGGGTCGGAATCTGATTTCGAAATTTGGAACATGTCCGTAATGTTGAATGTGACTTGTGTGCAAAATTTGGGATCAATCGGACGTGATTTGATAGGTTTCGGCATCAGATGTAGAAGCTTGAAATTTCAAAGTTCATAAAGTTTGAATTGGAGAGCAATTCGTGGTTTCGGCGTTGTTTGATGTGATTTGAGGCCTCGAGCATGTTTTTGGGATATTATGGGAATGAATCGTGTGATTGGACGGTGTCCTAGGGGCCTCGAGTGTGTTTCGGGGTGGTTTCGGGTCAATTTTGGGTGATTTGCTGTTGTTGGTTTGCTGGTGTCGAGGTTGTTCTCCGTGAACGCGGAGAGCCTCATGCGTTTGCGAAGAAGGAATTTGAGGTTGCTTAATTTGTCCTTCGCGAACGCGTGGTGGTGGATGCAAACGTGAAGGGGTCGGCTGGGCTCTCTACGCGAACACGTCGTGAGAAACGCTAACGCGTAGAAGGAAATGAGAACTGGGGGCCTAGGGTCGTTGGCTTATGCGAACGCGGAGTGGGAGTGTGAACGCGGAGGTATAGGGAAGTTGGCCATCGCGAACACGTTCGTTAGGGTGCGAACGCATAGAGTAAAATGTTGGGCCTTGATTTCTAGGCTTCGCGAACGCGGTGGAGCAGATGCATTCGCGAAGACGGAGGGCAACACCTGGGCAGATTTGTTTTCAATCGGGGTTTGAGTTCATTTCACCCATTTTTCACATGGCTAGGGTGATTTTTGGAGAGCTTCAAAGGGGGATTTTCATCAAGCAACTCTAGGTAAGTGTGATGACCCAAAAGGTCATCCTGTGTAAATCTGACTAAAACTATGTTCCGAGGCCCTAAGAGCCTCCGTTAATCTCACCTCGATGTGCGTGTGTAGCCCGGGCGCGTAGCCGGGAAGCCTTTATGTAAAAATTTGATGAAAAGTTGAATTTATGATAATTGATTGAATAAAGTGGACTTTGGTCAATATTTTTGGTAAACGGACCCAGACCCGTGAATTGACGGTCTCGGAGGGTCCGTAGGAAAATATGGGACTTGGCCGTATGCCCGGAATCGAATTCCGAGGTCCCAAGTCCGAGAAATGAATTTTTAAAGAAAATTATTTCCTAAAAATAATAAAGACAGTTGAAAATGGAATTTGACTTGAAACCTGTGTTACCGGGCCGATATGATGGTTCCAGAGCCCGGAACAGGTTCAATATGTGTTATTTGAGTTACTATGAAATTTGGTATGGAACGAACTTGATTTGACGTGTTTCGGATAAAAAATGGAAATTTGAGAGTTAATGGAGTTTTGAGAAAATTATATAGAAATAAGGATTTCCTTAAGTTTGAAATTTTGGTTTGGAACGTAACTTTATGTTATCGATGTCCGAATGTGATTCCGAGACCGTGAATGGTTCCGTTATATCATTTATGACTTTTCTGCAAAATTTGATGTCATTCCGAGTTGTATATGTCGGTCCGGCGCATTTTTATAGAAATCAAGAACTTGAAGTTTCTTAGGTTATGGTTTTAGGGGTTTTGGGGTGTGATTTTGAGATTTAACATTGTTTTGGGTGTTCCGAAAGCTCGAGCGAGTCCGTATTATGATTTAGGACTTGTTGGTATATTTAGACGTGGGCTCGGGTGGCCCCAGGTGCCTCCCAGGCACCCAACGGGGCTAAAAACCAGCTAAAATAGTTGCTGGTGTGGCCGCAGGTGCGGTCGCCCAGCCGCAGGTGCGGGATCGCTCCTGCGGTCCCAAGCATCGCAGGTGCGACCCCAGGTGAGGTCCCCCTTTCTCTCAGGTGCGGACAAAGGTCCGCAGGAGCGGTAATCCCTCCGCAGGTGCGACCCCAGCCCCTCTTGCCCAGCTCCGCAGGTGAGAGCCCCAACTCGCAGGAGCGATACCACAGGTGCGGTCCTCGAGCCGCAGGTGAGGAATCCCTGTAGGCCAGACTGTTTTTAAATGCAAAACTCGGGATTTATTCATTCCCTTCATACCAAAAACTCCATTAGAGACCTGTGATCTTGGGAAGAACAGACCACGACCTAGCTACTGTTAAAGTAAGTTAATTCCTTCCTAATACTAGTTTCATGCATGAATTATTAATAGGGTTTACTACTAAATTAATGGCAAAATCAAGAATTGGGTAGTAAATTTAGGGTTCTTGAGAAAATTTGCGTATTGTCCATTTAATGCTATGAATTCAAGTAGAAACTTCATATTAATGATCCTTAGGCTATGGGTGAGTGATTCCTCCGAGAATTTTCGGGATTCGAGCATGCGAGCCCAGGGTCGAATTGTGGTATTTTTGAAAGAATGATAGAAAATGTATAATTAGGCTTTGGAATTGGTTTATTGAGTAATTATTGATGTTAATAAATCAATTATGTCTAGATATTATCGATTCGGAGTTGGATTCGAGAGGAAAGGTGGTGATTGAGGCTTGACTTGCATTTTGGAGCTGAGGTAAGTGTTTGGCCTAACCTTAACTTGAGGGAATAGGTATAGAGTCTTATTTGCTATGTGTAATTCATGTCCAACGTATAGGTGAGGTGGCGAGTACCTATATGTTGCGGTCAAGCATGCCCGTGAGTCAATTGTGATGAATTATATCGTGTTCTTGATATTCTCTGTATTATGAATAATTGGTGATTTAGAAGTGATACATTGATGTTGTTTCATGACGTGGGAAATTATTGATTAATTGTTCAGTTGAGGCTCTTACTGTTGAAATTACACTTTTGAGCGAGTTTGGTTATAGCTGAGTCTCTTGCCGGGATGATAGAATTTTATTGAGTATTTCTGTACACTTGAGATTTCTTATTGTTAGTTTCACATTATATTGTTGTTTTTATATTAATTATTGCACGAGGGGACATGCCGTGCTGACTGTTTATTATTTATCGCACGAGGGGACATGCCGTGCAAATTGTTATAATTTATTGCACGAGGAGACATGCCGTGCCGATCGTTTATTATTTATTGCACGAGGGGACATGCCGTGCCGATTGTTGATTATTTATTGCACGAGGGGACATGCCGTGCCGATTGTTGATTATTTATTGCACGAGGGTACATGCCGTGCCGATCGTTTATTATTTAACGCACGAGGGGACATCACTGATTGTTTATTATATATTGCACGAGGGGACATTCCGTGCCGAGTAGTTGTTAATTATGCACGAGGGGACATTCCGTGCCGAGTGATTATGAGACTATGCACGAGGGGACATGCCGTGCCTGTTGTTGTTCATTACCTGCTCTGAGATGTTAAATTCCTGCTTTTACTTTCACATTTTAGTTATCACCCTATTCTACTGTGCTAGTATCTGTTTCCCCTTTTATCCCCAGCATGTTCTCCCCGTTTTTGTTTTCACTTGTTTATTTCCGTCGATATTTTCCTGTTATTATATAGAATTGCACATGTATGTATATTGTTGTCGGTTCTAGCCTCACACTACTTCGCCGAGGTTAGGCTCAACACTTACTCAGTACATGGGGTCGGTTGTACTGATGCTACACCTGTACTTCTTTATGTTGTGCAGACTTCGCAGCCGGACCTGGTGGGAACTGACGGAGGGAGCATTCCTTCAGTTCATTCAGGAGACATCGAGGTAGACCCGCAGACGTTCGTGGGCCTTGGCGTCACCTTCCACCCTTCTCTTTCAGTTCTGTCTTATTCTATAGTTTCAAAGATAGTCATAAGTACTTATTTTCAGACCATTGTATTTAGTAATCTCATAGACAGTTCGTGAGCACGTGACACCAGTTCTGGGTTACATTATGAGTTTTATTTCGAAGCTTGCTACGTTAATTTGAACTTAGTTTACTCTCATATTGTTGACCATCGCTGGCTTAATTATCTTGTTCATTTCAGTTGTTAATGAGTTCATTTAGTCCAAACGCTGGCTTGTCTAGCGGGTTCAACGTTAGACGCAGTCATGGCCCGAAGGTGGGATTTCGGGTCGTGACAGTAAATGATTTCTTCCCATTTTTGAATTAAATACTTAAGTTATACATGGATTAGACATGAAAAATTGTGAAAATTTGGGATTTTTTAAGAAAGAACTAGAATTGGTAGTTTTGAATTTTGACCACGAATTTGGGCATGAAATTGAGAGTTAATTATATATTTGAATTCGTGAGTCTATGGGTAATCATTATCTTTGAAATTTTTTAGTAATTCGGGCACATGGGCCTGAGGGCAATTTTGTCAACTTTCCGAACGGAGTTAGGAATTGATACGAACTGAATAGTTATGCGTAATAGAGTATATTTTCATTGGTTTGCCCGTTATTTGGATAGTTTTGGGGCATTGTGCATCAATTTGAGTCGTCGGAAGGGCTTGGAGGCCGGTTATGAATCTTCGGAGCGAGGTAAGTCTCCTTTCTAACCTTGTGAGGGGGAGTTGTCCCCATAGGTGAACTAATTGAATATGTGCTACTAATTAAGGGGGCTACGTACGCACGAGGTGACAGAAGTCTGTGCGTAGCTACTATTATGCTTGTGTCTGGGTAGTCTAGGACCCACTAGCATGATTTACTTGTTGTACTCGTAATTTTGCTAATAAAATTAGACTTTTAATATTATTGAGTTAGTAACTGAATACCTAAGAAGGTTAAAGTTTATTTTTCTTGTAACGACCCGACCGGTCATTTTGAGATCCAGCGCGTCATTCAGCAGTTGGGAGTCATGAAAAACTTCATTTCGGGTATTATGACTTGTGTGTATGGCCAGAGTTGAAATTCAGGAGGTTCGGAGTTAAATTGAAAGAAAAATTCTCATTTTAGAAGCTTTAAGTTGAAGAAATTGAGTAAGACTGGAATTTTGAGTAAACGACCTCGGAATGTGGATCTGAAGGTTCCAACAGGTTCGTATGATGATTTCGGACTTGGGCGTATGTCCGCAACGGGTTTTGGATAACCCGTGAGCATTTCGGCGTGTATTGTGGAAGTTAGTATTTTAGAAGAATTCCATAAATTTGGGTTGCAAGGCATTTCAGTGTTATAGATGTCCGTTTGGGATTCCGAGTATGGGAATAGCTTCGTATGGTGATTCTGGAGTTGGGAGCGCGATCGTAAGTGAATTCGGAGGTCCGTAGGTCATTTTGAAGTCATTTGGCTAAAGATAGAAATTTGAAGGTTTTTGAGAAAATCCGACCAGAAGTGAAAATTTTGATATCGGGGTCGGAATGCGATTTCGAAAGTTGGATCAGGTCCGTAATGTCGAATGTGACTTGTGTGCAAAATTTAGGGTCAATAAGACGTGATTTGATAGGTTTCTACATCGGATATGAAAGTTAGAAATTTTAAAGTTCATAAAGTTTAATTCTTGCGCGATTTGTGTTTTCGGCATTGTTTGATGTGATTTGAGGCCTCGACTAAGTCCGTGATATGTTTCCAGACTTGTTGGTATGTTCGGACGGGGTCCCGAGGGGCTCAGGTGAGTTTCAGGGTGGTTTCGGACCATTGCTAAGCCATTTATAACTGCTGGTTTTTGGCTACAACAGTGTTCTACGCGATCGCGGGGAATTGGTCGCGATCGCGGTGAGTAAAATGTGAGAAGCGGGCCAGTGAATCGCGATCGCGNTCCTTTGGGTCTAGTTTCTAAAGAGTTAAAGAATTCATGATTTGGATTTGTGTACAAAGAGATATGGCCGTTACACTACAGGGTGTCCAGGAAGATGAAGAAGAAGGTTGTGTTGCATATGGGTTGACTTTGACAGATTATATCTAGAAATATATAAGGAATTGGAAGATGACAAATACATGATTTTTGATCTTTGAGTCTAGTTTGCAGAATATTTAACCATTTGTCATTTGGAGCTGTGTGCAAAAGGTTATGACTATTCTACTGGAGGCGGTCCGGGCAGGCTGGGCAATTGTTCTCCGCGATTGCGAAGAGCAAATTTTGGGCTGGAAAATTGTTCTCCACGATCGCGAAGCATTTTCCGCGATCGCGATGAGTAAATATCTTGGCAGAATGATATATTAGCGGGTTTAGCTCATTTTTCTTCATTTCTTCACTTGGTTAGGGCGATTTTGGAGGATTTCAAAGGGTGATTTTCATCAAGCATCAAGAGGTAAGTGGTTCCTTCTCATTTCCAAGTTAATTCAAGGTTTATACATAAGATTAAACATGAAAAATTGTGGGACAATTGGGATTTTTGGAAGGAAACCTAGAATTGATAAAATTTGATTTTAGCCATGAATTTGAGCATGAAAATTGTAACAAATTGTATATTTGAGTTAGTAAAGTTATGGGTAGAATTTATCTTCGAGAAATTTGGAAATCCGGGCATGTGGGCCTGAGGGCATTTTGGTCAATTCTTTGAGCGGAGTTGGGAAATTATATAATCTGAATTTTTAGCAAATATTAGAGTATACTTTCATTGATTTATCGTTATTTGGATAGTTTGGGGGCGTTGCGCATCCATTGGAGTCGTCGTAGAGGCTTAGAAGCCGGGTATGGATCTTCGGAGCGAGGTGAGTCTCCTTTGTAACCTTGTAAGAGGGAACTTGTCCCCATAGGTGTTCTATGTGTTGTATGTTTGTATTTGGGGGCTACATGCGTACCGTGTGATGAGAGTCCGTACGTAGCGACTACTATTGTTATGTCCGGGTAGTGTAGGACCACATAATGCCATGTATTCTGCCTTAAATTGAAGTATATGCTAAAATTCATGCTTGATATACTACTATCTCCCTGAGCTTTCATTTTCTTAATAATTGAGAAGGATTGTGATGAATTTAACTTTACATTTGTGTGTGCATGATAGCCGCCTCATAATTTACATTCCGCGAGCGGCATATGGTTTCCTTCACTCTTACAGGAGCGGGCCGTGCGCCACGGCAGATTTATAGTGCACTCACGGTACGGGCCGGTCGATCCCCGGCAGTGCACAGGGATTTTTTTGAGAATGCACTTATGGTACAGGCCGGTCGATCCCCGGCAGTGCATGGACAAAGTTACATTATGATACGGTGTGATTACATTGATTGACGCACTTACGGTATGGGCCGGTCGATCTCCGACAGTGCGTAGTTGGACTCTTGGTAAGCATGAACTCATGGTACGGACCGATCGATCCCCGTCAGTGCATAGATCTTCTTGATATGATTACATTATAAGCATGCACTCATGGTACGGGCCGGTCAATCTCCGGCAGTGCATAGCTATTCTTCCTGTTGACTCTAGCCGGTTGCTTTACACTTATGTGTGCATGACTGTTTGGTGCTGAATTCCTGATTTATGACGTGACAGGGAAGTTGATACTGCTTGCGATATTTATTTGGAAACTCTGTATTCTCTTTACAATTGTGGTGCACTATTTACATGTCTACTGCTCTCCTTATATCCTGTTTTATACTATTACCGTTGGACCTTAGTGAGTATCGAGTCGATCTCTCGTCACTACTTCTTCGAGATTAGACGGGATACTCACTGGGTACATATATATGTATATGTACTCATGCTACACTTTCTGTGCATTTTGTTGCACAGGTACCCTCATAGTGCAGTGATTGATTCAGAGACTTACTCAGGTTGCATTGTTCCGTGGCGTTCCCCAGCGGGCAGAGTCTCCCTTCTATGTCCCTATGCTTTTGTCTTTATTACCTTTGTCCAATTTAAATTCTCGGACAAGAGTTGTATAATTGTATAAATTCTTAGAAATTGCTCATATACTTGTGTCACCGTGTTCTTGAAAAGTGTTGGTATTTCTTGTACTGCATTAAGTGGATTATCCGCCATATTTAGATTACGAGCATTTGCTTTATTATTTGATTATAAATGCAGAAAAAGACATAATTTTGAAGGTGTAAGCAGGAAGTTGTTTGAACTGGTTCAGGGATTGGCTTGCTTGACAGTGTGTCCGGCGCCATCACAAACCATAGGTTTTGGGTCGTGACAACGTGCTATCAGAGCTCTAGGTTCCCCTAGGTTTCACGAGTCATGAGCAAGTCTAGTAGAGTCTTGCAGATCGGTACGGAGATGTCTGTACTTATCTTCGAGAGGCTACATGGCTGTTAGGAGTACTTCCCTTCTTGATTCCTCATCGTGCGATTTGATTCTTTTATAGGCTTATGCTTATGTTTCTTGCCACTCAATCTTACGCGTCGCGAAGCTCTTGCTATGAATCGAGAGTTTGAGGAATTGTAATGGGGATACAGATACTGTGAGTGATGTTTTCCATGCATAGTCGATTGGACTGTTGTTGTCGCCCTGCAGAAGAATATTATGTTATTTCAACTTAGTAGTTGTGTTTCTGAGAGCCTTGCGGCTATGCTCAGATGGTGATGATGTTCCCGAATTTTTATCGCGCGATGCCAATATGATGGTAGAATGCTTGCCCGTAGGATGTGGGTGATGAATGGATTGAAGGGGGGTCTTCTCAGAGTGTGAATTCGAGATTTCAGTGTTTTAGTTCCGGCGGAGGAAAGGCAATTGAACTATAAATGGTCAGGCTTGGGTGATAAAAGTAATGAAGCTTGGTGTTATTAAGCAAGGTGGAGTATTCACCCGTGTTGTGGTACCGATGTTTGATCGAATAGAATATGTTAAGTTCGCCGGTGCTATAGTTCTTCAGTTGCTTTGGGTTAGAGTGTTGTGAAGCAGTGTTGAAGAAGCAGCTGTTATAGACCGTGGTGTGCGATGGTTAAGGTATTGAATGAGCATTTCTAATGAAGGTAGATCAAGAAAGATGATCATCAGAGAGTTTTAAGTCGTGGTGATCTGATGGTTCAAGAGCTACAGAGAATGATATTGAATTGAGGCCGCAACTGAGAAGTATGCGCTGAAGGGAGCCATGTGAAAAGTGTTAGGTAGCGGCTAAATCTCTAAATGCCAGGCGTCAGAGATGGAAGTCGGGTACTTGCCTAAAGGAATGAGTCCAACTAAGTAAGAAGTGGCAGTATAGCCTATGAGTTCAGTGGTAAGGCGGTTGCCTGCCTTAGGGAGGAGTTGAAGTGATTTGGGAAATTTTGTGGATAGGGAGTAGGTCCAGAAGCTTAAACCGAATTGTTGGTTATTCGGCAGAAGGTTAGATGCCACCGAGAGGAGTTGTTGGGATGAAGAAGGATGCAACATAGCTTGGAATCAGAAGCTGTTGTCACGCGCATGGTGGATGTCCCTAAGGAGCGGACAGACAAGTGAAGTCGGTGAATGAGGACAAGATTAGGATGGGGGTCTCGATGTCATAGAAAGTGTGCCTCACAGTGTAATGGAAGGTGTCGGTTGGTGAGTTTCCACAGGTGGGTTATCTTCTGTGAGTAGGATAGCGGTAGTGGGGTTGGCAAGTTTCTGCGAGGGATCCTAGTTGCTAGACGGTAGGAGGCAGAATGTGCGAGTAGTGCTAGAGGATTCGAGTATTTGGGGGATGCTAACGGGGAAATTCAGAAGAATTGGACAGATTGGTTGAGCAAGGTCATGTCAACAAAGAAGAAAAGATCTCAGCAGTGTCTGGAGTGGTGCAGGGAGTAGCTTCGAGCTAAGTGGGGGAGTCCCACCACCTGCAGTTGGGTTGTAAGGTTGTGTCCTCATGGGATTGTGGATTGTCAGTGTATTGGCAACTTGTTACAACTAAGAGAAAGGAGTAAAGCGATAATTGAGTATGGCATTCGATAAATGTGTACGAAGTTGGTCCTATTGGACCAGGGTTAGACTATGGAAGATTTAGAATTTGTGCTTAAGGCATAGGCAAGTTGTAAGGGAAGTGACTCTGTCACGTGCTTCATTGAGAGCATGTTCATGTGCTAGAAGAGCCTTGGAGTTGATTGTATTCGGGACCAGTCAAAGTGGGTGACTCTCAGCAGTGGTCCTAGTGAATTCGAAGGTTAGAAACTGTGGTGTTTAAGGGTTTCAGGCCGCCGTATGATTGCGAATCGAGCTTTTGCAGCATAATCTCTGAGGAGAAGGAAAATGGTTGGAGTTTCCTATGTTATTTCATCACGCAGGATAGTATTGGAGGAGTGAGAGAAATAAATTCCGAGTTGTAGAAAGATTATCAGGAGGTTGTGAGACGGGTTGCAAAATTTAGGAAGCATGGTCTCGTGAATCAAGGTCACTCGGGATGAGTGAGGGTTGAGCTGCTATGAGTTGAAGAAAGTTACTATTACCTTTGAGGCAACTAAGGATGATTAAAAGAAGATAAATTGGTTAGCCATGGTTGAAATGGAACAAGTACGACAGTGATCAGTTCCTTCGGCATGATTGAGTACGTGTACGGTATGTGCAGATAGGTGTGGGGCCTGTCGGCCGTCGTAATAGATTTTAGTTGGAAGAATTCAAGTGCTATGGCCTGTCAGGTGTAGGCGGGTCCCAGAAGGGTTATGGTGGTTCAGACCACTACTTAAGGATTTGCATGTATTGTGATTGTGGGAGCTCACTTGTGTGTTGTTATGGTTCTCAGGAATTGAGGCAAGTAAAGACTCTACATGATGGAATATTCACCCTAATATTGGCTCAGGAATCATGATGGGATTCTCGCGCTATTTAATATGGCATGTTAGGTGCAGTTAGCAGTATGTAACTGGACGTAAGAATCAAGATTTGTGGTTCGGTGTTAACAAGGATGTCATGATGCACAGAGGAGAAATACCAAAGGATTTAAATAATTAGAATAAACTGATATTGTCTTCAGTGTCATTTGAGTTCGGTGTTTGGTGAAAGAGGCTTTGTATCCTGGTTATGGGTCCTTGAATTGTTTTACAGCCTTAGGGTGGTCGGTGGTATGGATGTGCATACTTGTTACCTTATGTGGAAGGCCGTGGGAGCATGACCGCGGGAAGATTGCATAAGTGTGGCATGTTGTCACCTGATTGGTTGAAGAATTAGACCAAGTATAAAGGATTGTAATATTGCTTAATTGAGAATTTATGCCTGGAAGGCGTTCGACTCAGTTGGTTGTGGATTGTGGGGTGTTTATCTCGGCTATGATGGTTGTTCTCGTGTGTATAAGAAAAAAGAAGCGGGTTGTTTAGACCAGGTAAGGCTATTAGCCTAGTCCAATGTGAGCAGAATCGTCTTGAAGTGAGTGAATGGACTTAAACAAGATTTTTGGGCTTCATGCGAGTCAGAGGTGTTCATTTCAGTATGGCACTCCTGAAGGAGGGGTATTGGGATATCAGGTGTTGTCCCGTCTTCGTCAAATTCATGTGATATTGTGATTGTGCCGTGTGAGTTGTGAAACGGCTTGATAATTTCTTATGCGTTGAGGTTCCGCGTAGTGACGAGGTTATGTGAGCAGGATGGCTCCTAAGATTCAGATTATAAATCGCACCTCAGTTGTGCTGGAGTTTTGTAGCATATGGCTCTATCAGTCTCCCCAAAATGGTATTATGCACTTAGCGTGCTTGGGACTGATATTCAATGACTTGTAATAGTAAGCAATTCAGCTCCGTGTATATTTCCTTATGTAAATCTTATGAGAGGATCGGGTGGCACGCCGCCACAAGTATGTTATTTGGATCGGGTTGCGCGCCGCAACCGTGTGATTTGAGAAAGACTCCTATAATGATTATTCTTGTGTTTTACTTCCTATTTCTCCGAGGAAAGTTCATGTTTACAGCGTGAGTCAGGTAGTCCCTTCCTGATGTCGTTTCCTTATGTGCCGTGTTTGAATTGTGGCCTATTGGCGCATTGTGGCATCGTGTGGGACTGTTGGTTATGCCTGGGGTGATTGGTTATCTGAGCAGTTCGTACTGGGTGAGACGAGATTATATAAATTTGGGATCGGTGTGATAGGACTATGCAAGTATATTACAGGACAATCACCATCATTGGTTGCAATGGGATGATGATCTTAGTCAAGAGGAAGGATTTTAATGTTTAGTTAACTCTGCAGTTGGTTATGAATTCCTACACATCTCCTCTGTTGTGGTGATATCGTCAGCGTTATGGCTGAATGTATGAATGTATCTGATAAGGTGCCTTGAGAGCATCAAGTTTGCAGAATTCTGGCTATTAAGGTTCAGGGAGCGTTATTGTGGTCAGATGATGAACTATGCAGTGTATGGTGCTGATTCAGCAAAGTCGCGCAGTTGTGTTCTGGTGCCTTGTGTGGTAGTTGATACGGTGTTCAAATGTTAGAAATAGGCCTGGTAGAGAATTTCAGATGTTAGAACTAAGTTCGGAGCTTATTGTATGAATAAAGGAGGATATTTTCAGATTTGATCAAGCTCATATGGTCAACCGGGTTGTGGCAGCACGAGCAGGTGCACGAGGTGTTAAACAGTGATTTCAGATAATTCTGGAGCAGTTCATGGCACGTTCGAGGACGAACGTCTATTTAAGGGGGGAGAATGTAACGACCCGACAAGTCGTTTTGAGATCCAGCGCGTCGTTCAGCAGTTGGGAGTCATGAACAACTTCATTTCGGGTATTATGACTTGTGTGTATGGTCAGAGTTGAAATTCAGGAGGTTCGGAGTTAAATTGAAAAGAAAATTCTCATTTTAGAAGCCTTAAGTTGAAGAAATTGAGTAAGACTGGAATTTTGAGTAAACGACCTCAGAATGTGGATCTGAAGGTTCCAACAGGTTCGTATGATGATTTCGGACTTGGGCGTATGTCCGCAATGAGTTTTGGATAACCCGTGAGCGTTTCGGCGTGTATTGTGGAAGTTAGTATTTTAGAAGAATTCCATAAATTTGAGTTGCAAGGCATTTCAGTGTAATAGATGCCCGTTTGGGATTCCGAGTCTAGGAATAGCTTCGTATGGTGATTCTGGAGTTGGGAGCGCGATCGGAAGTGAATTCGGAGGTCCGTAGGTCATTTTGAAGTCATTTGGCTAAAGATAGAAATTTGAAGGTTTTTGAGAAAATCCGACCGGAAGTGGAAATTTTGATATCGGGGTCGTAATGCGATTCCGAAAGTTGGAGCAGGTCCGTAATGTCGAATGTGACTTGTGTGCAAAATTTGGGGTCAATGGGACGTGATTTGATAGGTTTCGGCATCAGATGTGAAAGTTAGAAATTTCAAAGTTCATAAAGTTGAATTCTTGCGCGATTCGTGTTTTCGGCGTTGTTTGATGTTATTTGAGGCCTCAACTAAGTCCGTGATATGTTTCCAGACTTGTTGGTATGTTCGGACGGGGTCCCGAGGGGCTCGGGTGAGTTTCGGGGTGGTTTCGGACCATTTCTAGGCCATTTATAACTGATGGTTTTTGGCTACAACAGTGTTCTACGCGATTGCGGGGAATTGGTCGCGTTCACGGTGAGTAAAATTTGAGAAGCGGGCCAGTGAATCGCGATCGCGGAAAGCCTTTCGCGATCGCGTAGAGTAAATGATCTGCTGCACTGACTCGACTTCCGAGGCTCATATCGCACAATCTATAAGGAATTTTGAGATGGTATAAAAATAAAATTTGTAGCCCTTTGGGTCTAGTTTCTATAAAGTTAAGGCATTCATGATTTGGATTTGTGTACAAAGCGATATGGCTGTTACACTACAGGGTGTCCGGGAAGATGAAGAAGAAGGTTGTGTTGCACATGGGTTGACTTTACTAGATTATATCTAGATATCTATAAGGAAGTGGAAGATGAACAACACATGGAAGTTGTATATCTTTGAGTATAGTTTTTAGAACATTTAACCATTTGTCATTTGGAGTTGTGTGCAAAGAGTTATGACTATTCTACTGGAGGCTGTCCGGGCAGGTTGTGCAATTGTTCTCCGCGATCGCGAAGAGCAAATTTTGGGCTGGAAAATTGTTCTCCGCGATCGCGAAGTATTTTCCGCGATCGCGATGAGTAAATATCTGGGCAGAATGATATTTTAGCGGGTTTAGCTCACTTTTCTTCATTTCTTCACTTGGTTGGGGAGATTTTGGAGGATGTCAAAGAGTGATTTTCATCAAGCATCAAGAGGTAAGTGGTTCCTTCTCATTTCCAAGTTAATTCAAGGTTTATACATGTAACGACCCAGCCGGTCGTTTCGTGTGTTGGGACTCCGTTCCCGTGAATGACTCTTCCCATAGCGACTACTCGTGCCTTATGACTTGTGTGGGCCGGTAGTTCGAGATTCGGAAGTGTTTTGGCCAAATCAAGAACACTTGGTTCCTGAAGGCTAGCCTATTTGGCTGATTTTGGTTCCGAGCAGCATTTTGTGCAAACGACTTCGGAATTGAGTTCTGACAACTCCAGCAGCTCCGGATGATGATTTCGGACTTGGGAGTGTGTTCGCCTCGGGTTTCTGATGACCCGGGAGTATTTCGGCACCTGAATTGGAATTCAGGATTTCATGTGATTTGGAATTCAGCCTGGAATTGGACCTCGTGATATCATGGTCCGAATGGAATTCCAGAACTGACAATAGTTCTATACAGTCATTTATGACTTGTCCGCAAAATTTGGGGTCATTCCGAGCAGTGTAGACCCGTTCGACGTATTGATGAGCCGTTGAAATTTTTCTTGAAATCCTAAGTTTGATCTAAGGGGTTTTAGAGAGTGATTCTTGGTTTGAATGATGTTTCTAGTGTTCTGAGAGCTTGAGCAAGTCCGTCATGCGATTTGGGACTTGTTGGTATAATTTGTCGAGGGCTCAGGTGGGCCTAGGGGTCTCCCGGACCC